>MU745867.1:35820-67781 GCA_026770625.1 Nicotiana glauca
CTTAGAGAATACCCTTGCTCCCTGGAGCTGGTCAAACAAATCATCAATACGCGGTAGTGGATACTTGTTCTTCACTGTCACCTTGTTCAAGTGCCTGTAGTCAATGCACATTCTCATTGTGCCATCTTTCTTCTTCACAAATAAGACCGGTGCACCCCACGGTGACACACTCGGGTGAATAAACCCCTTATCTAGGAGTTCTTGAAGCTGCCCCTTCAACTCATTTAACTCTACTAGTGCCATACGATAGGAATAAGTAGAGATGGGATGGGTGCCCGACACCAGATCAATATAGAAATCAATGTCCCTGTCCGGTGGCATGCCCAACACGTCTACTGGAAACACATCTGGAAAATCCCTCACAACGGGGACAGAATCAATACTAGGAGTCTCAGCTCCAATATTTCTCACAAAAGCCAAATATGATAGACAACCTTTCCCAACCATCCGCTGGGCCATTAGGAAGGAAACCACCCTGCTAGGAACATAGTCAATCATACCACTCCACTCAATCCTCGGGATACCCGGTATGGCCAAGGTGACTGTCTTGGCATGACAATCTAGAATAGCATGGCACGGAGATAACCAGTCCATGCCCAGAATAATATCAAAATCTACCATGCTCAACAGCAACAAATCGACTCGGGTCTCCAAACCCCCAATAGTCACTAAGCACGATCGATATACATGGTCTACCATAATAGTATCGCCCACCAGGGTGGATAAATGAACAGGCAAAGCAAGGCACCCCTGGGTCGTACCCAAATGGTTAGCAAAATAAGAAGACACACAGGAATAGGTAGAACCGGGATCAAATAAAACTGAGGCATCCCTGTGGCAGACTAAAATAATACCTGTGATAACAGCATCCGAAGCAATAGCATCTAACCGGCCCTGAAGAGCATAGAATCGAGCATGACCACCACCTGATCGGCCTCCCCCTCTAGGGCGGCCCCTAGCTGCCTGACCCTCACCCCTAGTCGGCGGGGTGGGTGGTGAAGAAATGGGCCAGAAGATGAGGGCTGACCCCTCTGCTGAGACTGACTACCACGAAGCCGAGGACACTGCCTCCACAAGTGCCCAAACTCCCCACACTCAAAACAGCTCCCGGGTGCTGGAGAATGGGACTGAAGGGAGCCTCGTGCACCAGAGTGACTGGCTGACGCACTCGGCCTGGAGGAACCCTTAAAAGATGGAGCTCGAGATGAACCCTGAGCTGGAAGGGCGCTGAGGGATGGCTGGCGCTGCTGATACCTATGATGACCTCGGCCGGAAGACGACCCACGATACTCAGAGCGAGCTGACTGAGGTGGCCTAAATGATCGACCTCTACTCTGCTGAAACTGACCCCTAGGCGGAGCACCACTGAAACTACCAGAACCTCGAGGCCTCTTGACCTCCCTCTCCTCTCTGTCCTGACGGGGAGCCAACTCAATATCACAAGCAATATCGACTGCATCCTCAAAGGAAATACCCAGAACTCTCTCTCGAGTCATCAGAACACGAAGGTGATAGTTAAGTCCATCTACAAACCTCTTGATCCTCTCTTTATCGGTCGGGACTATCCAGGAGGCATGACGGGCTAACTCAAAAAATCTCGCCTCATACTGGGTCACAGTCATGTCTCCCTGTCGAAGCCACTCGAACTGCCTACGTAGCTCCTCCCTCTGAGACTGTGGTACCCACTTTTCCAAGAAGATAGTGGAGAACTCCTGCCATGACAAAGGCGCTGCACCTGTCGGCCTACACCGCTCATATGCCTCCCACCAGGTGAAGGCAGCCTTAGTGAACTGAAATACGGTAAATGCTGCTCCGCTGGACTCTAAAATCCCTGCCATCCAAAGCATACACTGACACTTGTCAAGAAATCCCTGGGCATCCTCACCCTGAGCACCACTGAAAACTGGAGGCTGAAGCCTGCTGAACCTCTCGAGATGACGCTGCTCATCGTCCGGCATAGCTGGAACCACAAAATTCTGAACTGGTACAACCGACTGAGCTGGAGCTGCTCTCGGTGTCTGTAAACCCTACATCACCTGCTCGGGTGTGCAAGCAGCGGGGGTCTGACTGCCTCCCCCTGCCTGAGAAGTAGCTGCTGTAGCCGTGGCTGAAACTACCTGGGCTAGGCCAGTGTAAACTGATAGAATCTGAGTCAATGTGTCCTGGAGACCCGGTATCACAATAGGCACCGCCGGTGCCTGGACAGGTGTTGCTGGAATGTCTGCAGTCGGGGCCTGCTCCTGAGCCGGGGCGACTGGTGGAGCAACAGGCGCTGCCCTCGCGGCTCTATCCCTACCACGACCACGACCGCATCCCTGGCCTCTAGTGCCCTTAGCAGGTGGTACTGGTGGTCGACCGCCTCGTCCTGTAGCGCGAGTCCTCGCCATCTGCGAGAGAATAGAACATAGAAGTTTAGTTCTCGGATCAACAAAGTCGCACGACAAGAATTTCAAAAAAATGTGAAGTTTTCCTAAGGGTTCTGTAGCCTCTAGAGGATAAATACAGACGTCTCCGTACCGATCCGCGAGACTCTACTAAACCTGCTCATGACTCGTGAGACCTAGTAACCTAGGCTCTGATACCAGCTTGTCACGACCCAAAACCCACCTGGTCATGATGGCGCCTCTCGTGAAGACGAGGCTAGCCAACAGAACATTTAACTCCTCAAATATCTGATAGTTATTAATCATAAATAAGCTTAAATCAGGAATATAGTAACCAGCAAAACGAACATAACCGCGATAACAAGAAAGCCAACCCAAATCCAGCCTGCAATCGGGGTGTCACAAGTCATGAGCTACTACAGAGTTCATTAACTACTACAAGACTGTATCTAAGAACTTAGTACGAGATAGATGAAATACAAGAAAAGATAAGGAAGAAATGGGGATGTGGACGCTGACAACTACCTCGTCTCTCTGGGTCCGCCTGGTCTGGATGGGAATCCGCACTCAAGAACAAACTCTGCTATACCTGTATCTGCACACACGGTGCAGGGAGTAATGTGAGTACTTCGACCCAGTAAGTAATAAAAATAAATAATATATGAGAACATAGAGATCCCACAAAGGCACAATTTATGCTATCTCAAGCAATAAAAATCAGATAAACAGTAGAAACTGGTGAAATACAGTAAGAAAACTCATTGAAAACAGTTAAAACAATTATTCTTAATCAATAAGAGATACTCAAGAACCTGCACCTCGGGCGCCATACCAAACTCTCAGTGCAGTATCAGCCCCGCGAGCTCCATATCAATCACTATGTACGACATCAGCCCCTCGGGCTCACTCTCACTCAAATGGGTACCCGCGCTCACTATGGGTGTGCAGACTGCGGAGGGTCTCCTTCAGCCCAAACGCTATCAATAAGGCCTGAAAGCCCGAACAATATCAATACGAGGCCTGAAAGCCTGCTCATAACACACTCTAGGTCCGAAAGCCTCCTCACATAACACTCGAGGACTGAAAGCCTCCCCACAAATCACTCGAGGCCTGAAAGCCTCCTCACCAATCACTCGAGGCCTGAAAGCCTCCTCACCAATCACTCGAGGCCTGAAAGCCTCCTCACATCACTCATCATTCCCTCACATATGGCCCTCGGCCTGTATCAGTTCAAAATAGTCAAAAGCCCCTCGGGCATCAGTAAAACAAATAATACTCAGCTCAAACAGTAGTTCAAATATCAGTTAAAACTCAAGGTTTGAGTAAAATATAGCTGAGTTCACAAAACAGTGTAAATCACGTGGACTGAGTTCAAACAGTATTTCAAATTATGAGGGAAAATAGTGATGATAGTTCATAAAGAGTTCAAACGGTCGACAATAAGCCACAAATTTGGCAACAAGCCCAAATCATAGTGATAAACAAGAAGTCATAGCTGGTACGCGGTAAAATATGACTGGACCAAGTCACAGTCCCCAACAGTAAATGACTCCACGCTCATCATTGAACGCGTGTCTCATCTCAACACAGCACCAAGTTGTGCAAATCCGGGGCCTCAAGCCCTCAGGACATCATTTAAAGCCATTACTCACCTTTAGCCGGCCAAGAGTCTAGCTCGCCAAGCCTTTTCCCCTCGAATCAACCTCCTCGCGCGTTGAGTCTGACCAAAACCACAAGGAATGTGTTACAATAAGCTAAAGGAACATAACCCAATCGAAAATACTCCAAAAACATCGAAATCACGAAGTTGGCAAAACCCGATCCCTGGGCCCACTTCTCGAAAAATTATGAAATTCACATCACCAGATTCCTCATCTCGCCACGAGTCCGTACATATCAGATATATAAGAATCGGAGTCCATTTGACCTCTCCAATCATTAATTCAAACTCTCTTAGGTTTCAAGCCCTAACCTCCATTTTTAGCCATTAATTCCTTGAATTTCAGTGTTTAATCCATGATTTTACACTATATAAACATAATCCGAGTCCAATAGTTCGTACCTGATGAAACCCCTTCGAATTCTCTCCAAAATCGCCCAAGAATCGCCTAAGTCCGAAGTCCAAAATGTTTTCTTCTCTTTCAAAAATCGTGAAGCACTGTTCACTAAAACCCCTGCCAGGTTTCGCTTCTGTGGTCCCTCTACCGCCTATACGGGACCGCTTCTGCGGCCAAATTACCACTTATGCGGTTTTCACTTAAGATGCCAGACTTCGCTTATGCGACTCAATATCCGCTTATGCGGTTCCCTATCGACCGCTTCTGCGGTATAATTTCCGCTTATGCGGACCCGCTGAAGCAACCCCCGTCCGCTTATGCGGAATTACCCTGGGCCACGCCTGCCCGCTTTTGCGACCTCCCCGCTGCAGATGCGGAAATACCAGAAGACAGAAAGTTCAGACCTGCAACAATGCTTCAAACTTCCGTTAACCACCTGAAATCACACCGAGGCCCCCGGAACCTCAACCAAAGGCACCAACACATCCTAAAACCTTATTCAAACTTGTTCTAATCCTCAAAACACGTCAAACCACTCTAAAACCATTAAATCACATCGACTTTGTACCTAAGTTTCTTTAAACTTCCGCAATACGCATTCGGTCAAAAACCTGACCAAACGACGTCCGAATGACCTGAAAATTTGCAGACATATCCAAAATCACCTAACGAAGCAACTACAACTCTCGAAATTCCATTTTGACCCTCGGATCAAAATCTCACCTATCAACCGGAATTCGTCAAAATTCAAACTTCGCCAATTCAAGCCTAGTCCTACACCGGACCTCCAAATTCAATTCCGATCGCACTCCTAAGTCACAAATCATCCCCCGAAGCTAACCGAATCACCAGAACTCACATCCGAGCCCTCTAACTATATAGTTAACTTTCGGTTGACTTTTTCAAACAAGCTTCCTTCTAAGAGGCTAAGTGCCTCATTTCCAACTAGAACCAATCCAATTCTACCCGATCAACTCAAATACTGATATTGAAACATAGAACAACATAATATGGGGGAAATGGGGTGATAACTCACGTGACGACGGGCCGGGTCATCATACAGATCGGTTGTGGGCTTGGACGGGTTTGGGGCGAGAATTGGTTAAAGATTGGGCATCAGTCCTTGGCCCAGCTCAATTGAATAAAATGTAGCCAATTTCTTCCTTTTCCTTCTTTATTAACTTTTGCAAAATTAGCTACTTTGGACTCAAATCTAATTAATAACCCGTTTGGCCAGTTGCAAAAATCAGCTTATTTTGAGGAGCGCTTTTCTCAAAAGTACTTTTGGTGAGAAGCAGTTTGTGTTCGGCTGATTAGTTTGAAAAGAACTTCTGAGCAGCAATTAGTGTTTGGCCAAGCTGTTAAAAACTGCTTCTAAGTGTATTTTTCTCAAAAGTGCTTCTCAAAAAAGTGCTTTTGGAGAGAAGCTACTTTTTTCTGCTTCTCCAAAACTGTTTCTGCTTCTCCTCAAAAGCACTTTTTTTCCTTCCAGAAGCTTGGCCAAACACCTCAATTTTTGGCCAAAAGTGCTTTTGGCAAAAAAAAAAATACTTTTGGCCAAAAATAAGCTCGGCCAAACAGGCTATAAAACTCATTTTTTTGTATGACTAATCTATTTATCTATTTTACCTAATAATGGATTAATGCAACTAATTAACTAAATAACTAACCTAAGAATGCCTTTTTTTAATTCTTAGATATTTAAATAATGCATTTAATAATGTAATTAAATCCTAAAATGTTATTTAAAATCTAAAATGCTATGAAATTAAGATTTGAACATTTTTATAATTTTTTGGGTTTTAAAACACTTCTAAATATGCCTGAAAACTGCAAATAAATACAAAACAAATTAGATAAAATAAAGAAAAATTCCTACAATTCTATGAAGTAATTAAAGAGGAATTGTTTTGAAATATATTTAGGAGTGCTTTGCATTAGGGCAAAAATTAGGTGCTCACAACTGCTCCTCTTTGCTCGAAAATATGAAGAGTTTTCGGACAAAGATAAAATTAGAAATTTTTACATGTTTGATACTTCATGAGAAAGCATTTTGAAAAAGTTTGACCAAACCTTGCTGTAGAAGTTGCCTACATATCCTTGGCTTTAAAGAAATCAGGTAGTGTAGTTCTGAAAATTTTGGTAGTTGGGTCTACCGAGAAGCTGTGCTTTCATTGTTGTTGCTGATGTTGCTGCTTGTTGAGCTCCTTATTACACTAAAATGAAAAATAAAAAGAAACTAAACAAGCCTATCAGCTATGAGTTACAAGATTTCTATCTATGAGCCTTCTGAAGGTTGATCTTGAGTCTTAGCTGGTTCTTTATGTAGACTATGATCTGAGTCTTGATGCTTGCTAGCTACAGGTGCTAGTTCATTCTTCTATGACTTCTTCAGATCAAGACCGGACATGCAAAGTTCGTGACTTTAGTTATATCTTGAGCAGTCCACATCCTTTCATCCGCTTCTGCATTTTAGATTCACTTCTTTTCCTTTTCTTTTCTTTATTTTGGATTGGGACTTCTGTTTTGGTGATTTCGAACCCTGTGCCTCGAGGTAAAAACCTTATTCTTCAGCCAATTCGTGCTACTTCCGATTTCAATTGAAAATAAAACTGGAGGTTGCTCATATTCTTCAAGAGCGATCATGTTGTCTCTAACTTTAACTTAAAAACTGAAAGTTAACCTTGTTCTTCAGGTGGGTGCTTGCAATCAAAACAACAAAACGAACAATTCAGCCCTAGTTTGCACTGGGAAAATTTGTGAGTTGTTAGCAAAACTATAAATCACCTATGTTATTGATGAAGGATGGAATGATGAGAGTAAAATTAGAAACTTGACTAGGATGTACGTCTCCTATGAGATTGAGCTTAAGGAAAACTATAAACTGAGCTGGACTAAACTAAAAATTGACCCTATTCTCCAGGCGGTGTTGATACCAAATTTTTTTCTATATACTTTTTTAATATGAAAAATACTTTAAAACATGCGCATGCATATATAAGTATGTCCAAATGGTTTACTATTTTTACTTAATTTTTTAAGATTTTTAAATCAATTTATTGCCCTATTTTATCCATAAAAAACTAATAATTATTCCCAAAAGTATCATATTTGGTGATTCATTTATTGAATTTTCATATTAATACTAAAATATGGTAAATATAATTTTTGCATATTTTTTACAAAGTCATTTAGTAATTTTAAAGTTAAATTGTATGTAATTATAATTTTAGCCTCTTTTAGGATTAATTATGTTTATATTCTTAAAATTAGGTCTAGTATTTTTAAATAGTGTTTTTTAGCCTAGGGCTAGCTTTCTATTAATAAAAGAAAAGAAACATACATCAATTAGGAAAAGTATAAATAAAGGGGGACAATAGCAGCAATATTGTTACCTATATGCCTTGGCTATATAATCACTCCTCTGTGCCTCACATTGCGTTAATGGTAGCCTCATGTAGAGGATTCATGGTGTAGCTGCCTGCAAAAGTTTCACGAGGGCATATAATCTCATAGTCGTGTGGATATTTTCCAAAGGCATAGGACCAAGGTAACACTAACCGGGTTAAACCTTGCCTTACTAATCCTATTGAGTCATAAAAAGCCTCACCTACTAGCATGCATGTAAAAAAAATAAGAACTGAAAAGTACCAAATATTCTATGATCATCACAGAGTTTATAACATACTTTGTGATGATATTACATAGAACTATACTAATGTGATGGTAAAATAAAAATATGTAGAATAACAGTGATGGTCTTTTTTCTCTAGTGTTGTGAAATCTTCAACTTGTAGAATCTTGTATTCATTATCAACCCATTTCAAAATGTGTTCAAAATTCATGATTTTTTCTTTGAATGATTGGACTTTATGGATGTTGTTTGAGTGGCCCTTTTTTTGTTTTGCAATTCTCATTGGAAGTCTCCTTATGTTTACATCTTCATTCACTCTGTCGTCCCAACTTTTATCCCTTGTACGAGACTTCTTACCTTGTCCACTATGCATAAGTGATAAATTACCTTTTTCTTGCTGCTTCTGCCCGACATTGATTAAGAATATCATATTCTTCACCCTCTACATATGTATCTCTTCCCACAATCACAGGATTTGGCCTGTCTTGATCAATTCCTTGAGTTACCAAAGTGTTTCCATCCTGTATATTAGCCAGCATAGCCTTGTTTTGTGGTTGTTTTGATTTTTGCACGTTGTTCCTGCTGTTGCTCTCCCGACCAGTGCTAAGAGTAGAAACATTTAAGGATTTTAGAGGAGTAAAACTTACCATTGCATCCAAAAGTTTCCTCTCCTGCAATGAAATATCTGTCTCAGTTGTTACAATTTGTTGCTGCTCGGATTTTGGCGTTACTGTTCTTTTTCGATCACCAGTAGAGGTATCACCTGGGCGTTGCTGCTATTGCACAGTATCACCGGTTACTTTTTTAATTGAAGTTGCTGCTGCATTTTGAATGAAAGGAGTTGCTGAAATTCTTGGAACAAAAGCTGGAGAATTATGGTTTAAATTGCTCTTGGGGCTTGCTGCAGGTGCTGCATCAGATTTTTTCACTGCTAATTCAATCTCCTCACCTGAGCTTTCTTGATCGACCTCCTGCTCCCCTTCTTCAGATGAATAACCAATAAAACCATCATCCAAGTCTTCTTCATCATCCTCCTCTCTTTGATCTTGCCACAACTTTGATTTAATAGCCATCAACCTCACGTTTGACCAAAGCTCATCTTCATGTTCCTCATATTTTTTGTTTGAATCGTACTCATACTCTCCTTCTTCATAACAAGTTCTTTCCTTTGGATTCTTTGTTGCAGATGACATTATCGACAATGTTTGTCGAAGGTTTGACGAGTCTGTTGGATTTTTAGGCAAACCATCAGTTGCTGGAGATGTTGTTGCCACACTTTTTTCTACTAGTTGGTTATTTCCAATAGATAAGAGTTGTTCCCTGAGTTGTCACCCGTGTCACAAAAGGACTCCATTGATTGGGACGGAACATATTGAACAGATATATTTAGAGAAACCCATGGGTCCTTGATTTTTGGAGATGTGTTTATGAACATTGCTGCCTGAGCATCCTTCACCATTTTGGCCAGATCTGGATTGGATATGTGTAAAGTTGGTGAAGTTGCGTTAGATTCTTGGCCAGCCCCAGCAGTGCGAGTATGAACAGTGACGATCTCAAGGCCTTCGTCCTTTGAATTTTCCTGCTGCTTTTCATGATCTGTAGAACTGGCAAAAAATGATTGTGTCCCATCATTCTTCTGTTGCTCCTTATTTCCAGCCTCCTTCATAGAATGCTAAACATCATTCACCAGCTCATCAAAGGAGTTCGAAACCCCAATGACTTTAGATCGTATAATCTGATTTTGAGGGCCTGGAGATTGCTTCTTGTTAGGGATCTATTCACCATTGTCCAGTTGTTAGTCTTTGTATCAGTCTTGCTTTGACCTGTAACTGATTGTCTTGGAGTATGAAGTACCTTGCCGGCCTCTTTAGTCATTAAATGGTCAGCCTTAGGAGTTGTTCGATCCATAGTAGTGTTCAATGAAACAGTAGGATTCACAATCCTAGGTGCATCCTGCTCCTTTGCATTTGAGACTTGAGGTTGTTTAGATTCATCATTAACCACCTTATACCATGTTGAAGCTACATATTCCAATTCCATCACATCTATACTGTTTTCCACAACAGTAGCTCCAACACATGTTGATTTATCAGCTTGTTTTTCCATTGCATCAAGCCTTGTAGCAAATGCATTCAAAACACCTCCAGCTTGAGTATTACTGGAGGCTCCTCTATCATCCTTTGCCTTCTCAATTTGTTCAGTAGGTTCAACTTGAGCAGCAGTAGAAGGTTTATCAGTAACTGCAACAGTAAGTGTAGCAATCTCAAATCGATCACCAGTTTCCTTCAAAATCGCAGAATCTGATTCTTCTCCTGCGTTGTCCAGTTCTAACACTGTTACTGCAAATCTATTAGCTAGTTCAACAGCAGGTCGATTACAAAATGCCTCCATATCCCTACCATCCTTAATATTAGTTTGTAGAGGTGCACTCACATCCTTATGAAGCCTTGCCAAAGCTGTAGCAGCATGAACATCAGCTGCACGATTTGCAGCATCAATATCAAAAGGCTTTTTCACCAGTTCTCTAACACATGTAGCATCTGCCCTTTTACTCAACTCATCACACACATGCTGCCTAGCATTATTATCATTTTCTGATCCTTCTATAAGTTGTTTCCTGGCTCTCTTAGCATTCAAAAAATCCCTTGCATCACTCTGCAATTTTCCAACTATTTGATGCTCATTCTCAACTGTTTCATCACAGACACGAGCAGCTTGAACTGCCTTTCCTTTTAAGCGTCGGCATTGATTTTCTTCATGTCCTTGATGCTTACAATGGAAACAATAAGAAGGCAAATTATCATAGATAATTTCCTCGGAATCCTCAACAATCTTACCAGTTTTAACATCAAGATATTGAAGCCTAATCATTTCAGGAAGTTTGTCAAGTAAATCAATGATCACCTTGAATCTTGCCGTGCTAGGACGAGATCTAACTTGTGTCGCCTTATCAATTGCGATTGGTTTTTCAATAGCAGTTGCAATGGACAATAAAGTCTTACGAGCAAACAGTCCAGGCAACAAATTTGGCAAAGAAATCCAAACTGCCACCTTCGAAGTTTCCTGGTTTGGATTATATCCAACACTCCATGGGAAAACTCTATATTGATGCTCCCTTCCATTATGTTGAAAATAGTTTAAATATCTTGCCAAACAAGCTACATAATCTTCATGTTGATCACAACGAATTGAAATTTGTCTTGGAGCCAAAGAACCTAACAAGCAATTACCTTTGATACCAAAGATTTTCGGCATAATACTCCTTAAAATATGTAAATTTGGTGGGTCGCTGGACAGTTTTATCATCACTGCTTAATGTAATCCTTCCTCCTTTGCAAATTCTTCACGTTCATCCATGGAAAATTGAATCGTAGGAACTCCATGAACAATTTCAAAAGGTTTCTAACTCGTTTTTGTGAGAGATGCGGCAGATTGCTTTTGATTCAAACTTGCTGCATATGTAACAAAGTTGTTGATGTTTGGAGCAACTTCATTTGAGTTTGGATTCTTCTCTCCCATAGCCAAAGTCTGGGGAGAAATGTTGGCTGCCATGGAAGGGCTCTATTACGCAAAATTTTCAACACTACATTGCACAGAATTGAAGAAGCTGCCTAGATACACTGTTTTGCTACAGTAATGGACAAACTAATTTGTAGATCTGTAACAATTGGCTATGGATTTGAGGATGAAATCAATTGGGGATTGTGCGTAAAGAGAAGATGCTTCTTTTGACACCAAAATTGCGATAATCCACCGCCCGATTTCGGAGTTATGGCTAGTGAATAGTGACAGAATCACTATTCACCCTTCTTCTACAATTTTAATTGATTGTTGATTATGTGTTATAAATCATTTTTTGTACTTTGAAATTATTCCTTGAAATTAATTTATCCTTTTATAAATTAAATAGCGAAAAATTGGCTATTCAGGTTATAGCCAAATTTGGCTTTTAATTGTGGCCAAGATCGGACCAATTCCTAGCCTAATTTTATTCTTATAACCCTAATCACCCGACCCAGACCCTATACACGCCTACCCGACCTAAAAAACTCATCAGATCAGGACCGTTTAAAAGATCACCGGCCAGAATTTGTTCTTACCATTTTAATTCATACGACCACCCAACCCTAAGCCATTTTTTCAAAGGCGCCGCCTTCAGATGCTCTCATCCTCTCTCCTCTCTCAAACCTAACCCTAGACTCTATCAATTGCCTCTTTCTCCAGCCATCTCCGGCTACCTCCTTTCAACCCCAAGCTCCAATGGGTCTCTCATCGCCTTGCTCAACATCTCTGAGGTCCGCAAGTGTCTTGGACCATGTCAATTTGGACCTAGGGTTTCCAATTCTGTTGTTTGAGGTTTCTCTGGTGTGATTTTGGACAAAATCACACCATATGTGTTACGATTTGTGAAGTTACAACATGTTCTTTCAATGTCTATTTGGGTTACCTTTTTGAAACCCTAACTCTCTCCTGAATCTCTCAGAACGATGTTATTTTCATGCTTTAAGCATCTTTCCTTCTATGATCAACTTATTCTCGAGATTTTTCTGATAGATCGTCTACTATGAGCCGTTTTTACTTTCTTTGAAAATTAGGGTTTCTCGGAGTTCTTTTACGCATGTTTTAACAGATTTCTTTATGATTAAAACCTTTTTCCTTGTTTATTTTGATCGATTTCATGCTCTTACTGCTTTTTAACATGACTTTGCTAAAAGCCCTAATTTCTAAAGATTTTCTTTGCTCTAGTTATATGTGTTAGCACGATTTCATTACTTTGGTTCTGTGTGTTGGCATGTTTTCTTGGCTTTGGTTATGTGTGTTAGCCTGACTTCCTTTGCCTTGGTTTTATGTGCTAGCCTAATTACCTGATTCTTGTTAATGTCTCGTGGTCATCATGCTTCGAATATGTTCTGCTGAATCTTAGCCTACTTATACCACCTCTGAATGATTGTGTTTGCTCATCTCTTATTTCTTTCTGTCTATATGGTTGATTCTATTTACTACTCTTGTTCATTCACCTCTATTTATATGTTGAAAATCCAGAACCATGACTTCCCATGATTGATTCTAATTTTACTTAATTGTTGGTAATTGAAAGATTTTCTTTCAAAGCCATAGAATTCCACTCGTCTGTTTAAATCAACTGATTTCATTACCTTATCTGCTATAGTACCTTGTTTTTACTGGGCCTTTCTTTAATTAGGTTTTTTTTGAATTTGGTCCTAATTGACTACTCTGTGCCTATTGAACCTTGATTCCTTCCTTATTTAATCATGTACTGATTTTTCTTCTTGCCTTATATGGTACTGAATCTTTCCGTTTGATCTTGATTCCCTTAACTTAAGGGAGTACTTCCTTGATTCTCTAATTGATTGATTCTGAGTTATTAAATTAATGTACTACTATGATTTTTACCTTATTTCACTACCTACTTTCAACTATAAATACCCTAAGTCTTTCACAAACAAAGGACGAACACTTTTAGTTCTAAACTCACACTTACACTCAAAACACTCTCTCTTGCTTTACTACTTGTACTGTGGCCTGTTTAGATGGTTGAAAGCCTAAGCTATATTTCAAAGTCCCGCTACCTTTCCTTACTACATTTTTCTTCTTTGAACTGATATGTTCTAATTAAGTTTTCAGCCTCAACAACAACATGGTTACTTAATGATTCTTGCATTCTTGTCTACCTACTGCTTGTATTATGTTAGTACCTTTATTTAGTATGCTGTAATTTCTTCTCTTGTTTTGAATCAATGTATTATGAATCCTAAATCCCTACTCCAATGTATTTGATACTTATGGTTTATTTGGGGCATGACAATATCAAATATTGCTGAACATGACTCAAACTTGGTCCTCCTAGGATCATAACCTCCATGTCACCCTTATATGTTGCATGTTCTGGTTGATTTACAAGAATGACAGCACCCCTATTGCTGTGCATGCCCAGAATTGACTCATGCCTAAGTATCCCTTACAATGGATTCATAATCCCCCGCCCCTTTGGTGTGAAACTATCAACTCTTTAAAGTATTAATGGTTGTCTCTCATCACCCTTTCCCTCTTCTTTGTTCCCTCAGCTTTTAAAACTCAATTTCTACACTTCCACTCTCACTTAGACTTAAGTTCTGCCCCTCTCATGTGAGCCTTGTCTTGGGACCCATGAGCTCCCTCTGAACTTGGACACATGAGGGTTGGTATTTCCATACTGCACTTGTCCCTATTCTGGTGATGTAATTTGGGTGTGAGAACTTCCCAGGGTCCTATTGAGGCTCTAGGGAACTCTGACACAATCAAGTTTGAGAAAGGCTTTGAAGCAATGACATATTAAGGCAGTTATTCCATAGCTTAGGGAGGAACCAAGAATCGGGCCTCTTCTAGTTGTATTTTTATGTATTTATGTAATTTAATATTCCTTGTTTGTAATAATTTGTAATAAACGATTTGGGCTGGCTAGTGAAATGGGTTGGGTATTTATGCTTGTCAAGGGTAAAAACCATGCCTATAGGACTATTTTAAATTTATGCATATTCAAACTGCATTTAGAAACCATTCCTACAGGGTATTTTAATTCTGCACCTCAGACATCATGCATATAGAGATTTATTTTGCATGTTTAACTTCACATTTAGATAACCTACCTATAGGGATTATCTAAAATTCTGCACGTTTAGATATCACGTTTTACGGCCCAAGTGGTTATAATCCAGTAACGTGTTAAAATCAGTAATGAATAGAAATCATGCCTATAGGGATTCTTAAACAAATCTGATACGCTTCGTTTACAGTCAATGTTAGATATCATGCTCCTAGGGATTAAAATCAGATACTATCACCTGCAGAATCTGTAAGTAGTCTAATTTAATTTTGTCCATTCTCAACTTCTTTTCAATAATCTACTTCCCTTGCATAGCAAGGTTTAGCAATGCTTGCCTATGGGATTTCAAACAATTCATTTTGAGTTCTACTGTCTCATCACCTTCTGAACTAAGTAGATACCATGCCTATAGGACCCCGTCTAAACACTTAGGCAAACCTTAAGCAGTATAAATAAAACTGAACTCGCCTCTGTTATTTGTTACAATCAGCAGGTAGGGCTGATTCTGTTTCTTAACAGAGTCATGTAATAAGCAGGCTGGCTACAATACCACAATCTCCTTTTCCCTCAAGTATTTTTTAGAATCAGACCCTACTCATTTGTTTAAGTCGTGCTACTGCATTGTTTTGTTTGGAGGAGGTATACTTGAGCCTTATGTGTTTATGTGTCTCCCCTTTAATGTGCAGTCTTTATATGTTTGTATGTCACCTTAGAATTTTTACCTTTGAAACTTCAAATAAGCCTAATATCCCTCCCTTTTAGAATTAGTAGTCCTAACCGCCTCCGGGACTGATAGGAATGGGATGGGTAATAGCATGCAATAAGTAATCGAGACCAATACGCGCTTTCATACCTTAACGGGGTGGGAAAGGTATATATGAATATGATGGCCAGTGCGTTAATACCACGTGTAGCCCCTCTCTTGAGGAGTGATTATCGGGTATTGCATTGATGTGATCCATATTAAATACAACCTAGGACCCCTTTCTTGGAATTTGCATACTCTTTCTTTTTGAAAATCTTCTTTCAAAAAAATGTTCTTTATTTTATGTGTTGAAATCCCCTCTTATTTGAGACCTATATGCTTATATGTTAATTGCACCTCAAATTCATAATAACTGTCTGGCCGGGAACCACACTAGTGGATCCTGAGGGGTGCCTAACACCTTCCCCTTAGGATAATTTCAAGCCCTTACCAACCATATCTCTAGTTATTCAAATAGAACATAGAATTGAATCTTTATTGGTGTCCTAATGAACCTTAATCATTAGGTGGCGACTCTTTAAAAATGCAAACCCAGTTCCTAAAAGGAACGAGTTGTCCCTCCAAATGTCATGAACCCGATTTTATGAGAAAAAAGGGGCGCGACAGCATGGTGACTCTGCTGGGGAATTTTAGGCTTTTACCATTTTAGACTATTATTGTGAATTTACATCTCTTTATGTGCAATTACTTGTTTAATTCCTTTAAGCATTTAATTCTCTTTTCAATTGCGCAACTGACTCGTCTTTTGTTTCTTTCCTTTTCTACTTTCCTTTACTACTACTTTAAATTATGAAAGTATTGTATTTACTGCTTCCTTAATGTGCAAATACGTGACAACATGTCTTTAATTGTTACATAGTTATACTCAACATCATATTCCACTCGTGCCAAAAAAATACCATACCAACGCTTATAATGAGTTGTTGCGCCCTTCCGATATTATCACCCCCTAAATTCGAAAAAGGCATATTTGCGGTAAAACCAGTCGATCAACGGTGTAGTCAATGTTTCAATGCCTTTCCCCCTTGAGTTGTCCGCTTAACGCTACTAGTCTAAAACACTATAGAAACTTTAATCTCTTTAACTATGCATGCATCATGGTCAAACCTAGCCGAGTCAGTTATGTTGTCTGCATAATGACTCTTTAATATGGACTTGTCCAAACTCCACTGGGTTTCCCTAAAACCCAAACGGATGTCATCACGTTCTGTGCATTTATTTGGAGAACTAAATGCTTTTGTGCCAATTGTTAATATTAAATAGTCGAGTCCGGGGGGTGGGGTATAAGGGCCTGACCTTATTTTTCTTGCAGAAATATGAGGCACGAAATCCCCAATTTTAGCATGGTCACCAACATCCACCCAAATTTGCTAAGCTGGTGGAAAGATCTTCACTATAGTGATCAGACTCTTGTCCGAAAATATTTGGAAAACCTACCTTCTCTCTTGGAAATCCAACCTAACAACAAGATCAGAGAAGCTGCTACTTTATTCTGGGATGGTGAGAGGTCCGTATTCCGCTTCGGGGACATTGAAATGACACCCTTACTAGAAGAAATAGGAGGATTGGTCGGTATACCATGCAAAACTACGGGTTTGTTAATGCCTGAGAACTGCAAGGGTAGGGGTTTTCTCAATATGATGTGTTTGCAGAAGAATCCAGAACTGACATGTTTGAAAGAATCTTACATCCCTATTGATTATTTGTACGAGAGGTATGGTCACAGCAAATCCTACTGTACCTATCTTGATGAGTTTGCTATCACATCATTAGGGCATATTCACTGAAGAGTCTTCGTATTCATGTTTTGTTTCCTAGGGTTGATTAAGTTTCCAATGAAGAAAGCAAGAATCCACACCAGATTGGCCATGGTAACTAAGACCTTAATGGAAGGAATTGGCGGGCAACCATTCAGCATTGTGCCCATGATCATTGCGGAAATATACTGACCCCTAGAGAAGTGTCAACAGGGAGCCAGTCACCTCGAAGGATGCAATTTGCTACTTCAACTTTGGCTCATGGAGCATCTCCAAAAGGGTGAGTATCGACAAGCGATTCAGTGAAGGGACTGGGACGATCACATCGCTTTCCATCACCCAAAGCGAATGAATTATATCCCTGATATGTTTGCTCAGCCAGAGGATGCCAGAGGATGGTTCGAACTATTTGATAATTTGACCAAGGAGCAAGTACAATGGATGTTCGAGTGGTTTTTGATCGAGGAGTTCATCGCCCGATCTAGAGATGCACATTTCCTGATATTGATCGGCCTGAGAGGAACGTACCCTTATGTCCCTCTCCGAGTTATGAGGCAAGTGGGTAGAAAGCAGGTTGTACCCAGGGTTGACAAGATGAGTCACTTCCGGGCTGACTTCCAGGATGATGATAGTCCTTACAAATGCCAAGCTCAGCATATGTGGCATTGCAAGATCGTCATGGGAAGGGATACCATCGAGCCAGATAGATACCATGCTGGTTATGCTCCCTGGGCCTGCCTGAGTTTGTTCAAGGTCACATGATCATAGATGAAAAAGCCGAGGCACATGTCAAATACAACCAACTGCGCAAGAGGATCCGGGAGTGTGAAAGTGAGCACTGTGAGATACAAGAAGCCAATCAAAAGTTGATTGAGGAATGGAAGGACATGGCTGTCAGTTCCAACAAGCGACTGGGATACTTGGAGCGAGGCTTAGTGGAGTTGGAGAAGAAATTTCTCAAGAGGGTCGAAGACTGCCAAAATGCTAAAGGAAACGAAGGCAAACACCTAGCCAGAGCCTACCTATTGCTGGGACTTCGTGAGCTGGGGAATCTGTTTGATGGATCCAGGAATGCCGAATCTGGGGAAGGTCCTTCTAGGACAAAATAGATAGGAGTTTTCTCCTTTTTATGAAATGTAATAAGGCCAATGGCCACTAGAAACTTTTATTTCATGTTATTTAGTGTCGATTTGGGATTCGTCTACTTTTTATCAATAACATAAGGCATTTAGCATTCTAAGTTCTCCAAATCAATTTGTTGTTAGGCCTACCTCGGGCATAAAGAGGTCCCCCAAATTAGGACACGGCTTACATTCTGCACTATGTGTTTAAATATTGCAACACTTTTTATAATTCTCACTAACTTGTTACCTTTTTGTTTTTACTTTTTGTTTATTATTTCCCCTCCTTGAAGTTTAGTTCGTTCACTCTGACAACATTATCTTATTCCACGAGATCCAGGGGCCCTCCACCCACTCCTCCTCTTAGTCCCGTTAAAAACAAGAACAAAGTAAAGATGAAAGATTTGAACAATGCCAGAAAGGAGAACTCAACTGAACGGGTAGAGGTCACTCATGGTCATGTTACTCAGGTTTCCAAAGAAAATGCATCCCAACTCGAACAAAAGCTGATGAAATTCCAAGAAGAACTTAATCAGGTTCAGAATCTAGTAAATCTGTCATTTTCCCTCTCTACTCCAAATATGAATTTCCCAAATTCTCAGAACCCTATTCCTCCACAGAACATCCTAAAGCAACAAAAGCATCCCACTCCTCACCACCACTACAACACTTGCCATACTTTAAATGACACCCCGCTGATCATCCCAAAACTCCAGAACTCCGTAAATGACCACTGCCACACCCACCATAATACCCCCATCTACGTGGAGACTATGCCACACTCCACCAAACCCATCTCAAGCACACTCGAGTTTGATGATAAAGAATTGCTCATCACAAACCTGGCCAAAGAACTTAAGAAATTGACTAGCCGAGTTCAAGGCGTTGAAGGAAGTAAGGGAATTAAATGGCTGAACTACGGAGATATTTGCATACAGCCCGATGTCGAACTGCCCGAGGGGTACAAACCTCCTAAGTTCGAGATATTTGATGGTACAGGGGATCCCAGGGTCCATTTGAGAATGTACTGTGACAAGTTGGTTGGAGTAGGAAAAGACGAGAAAATCCGCATGAAGCTTTTCATGAGGAGCTTGAAAGGAGATGCTTTGTCCCGACACATTAGCCAAGATCCAAAGAAGTGGTCGAACTGGGTAAGCATGGCGCTCGACTTTACGGACAGGTTTAGGTTTAACACGAAGAATGCACTAGATGTGTTCTATATTCAAAATCTAAATAAGAAACCCACAGAATTATTTCGCAAGTATGCTACGCATTGGAGGTCTGAAGCTTCTAAGGTTAGACCTGCCTTAGAGGAAGAACAAATGAACAAATTCTTTGTCCGGGCTCAAGACCCACGGTATTATGAATGGCTGATGATGATCGAGGGCCACAAGTTTTCTGACATTATCAAGCTGGGAGAAAGGATTGAAGAGGGCATCAAAAGTGGTATGGTTACGAACTTTGAGGCCTTGCAAGCTACAAATAAGGCCCTACAGTCAGGATGTATGTCCAACAACAGGGATGTAGGAGCCGTAATGGTGGCGCAGAGAACCAAATCTCCCGTCAAATACCAAACCCACCCAATGCCTCAACTCACATATCAGCCCACTACAAACTACAAAGCACCCTCACCCTCTTAACAAATTCCACCACCTACTTATCAATCGCCTCCACCCCCACATATCAGGCTAATTCACCCAGACATTCCAAACCCGCCAATCCATTGCATTTGCGACAGTGCCCGAAAATTCCCTGGTTCGTATTTGCGAACAAATGGATTGGCTTGCAAATGCGAGGGGTGGCTGATCGCAAATGCGAAAACTGACCATATGGTAAGGGTTCGCAAATGCGAACCTCAGCTTCGCAATTCCCATAGTTGGTCGGGGTTCGCAATTGCGAACCCCTGTTTGTAATTCCCATATCAGAGACCTATATTTTTCATACTTAGACGAATTTTCACCTTATTTTTCATATCTCTCAAACCCAAACACCCATTGGCGATATTTCAAGAACCCTTCCTCCTCCAATCCATTTGTAAGTTGATTTTCACTTAATTTCTTCAATCTTTAACATCATTTATCATGTTTTCATCTTAAAATCAAGGTTTTTCATGGGTGAAAATGGGGATTTTGGGTAGAACCTAGGTTTTCTTAAAATTGGGGATTTGGACCTCAATTTTGACTGAAAAGGTCATAGGTCGGATAAGAGGCCCCGTCATGCAGGCAGATACAGTGATAGGTTTTCTTAAAATTAGGGATTTTGACTGAAAAGGTCATAGGCCGGATAAGAGGCCCCGTCATGCAGGCAGATACAGTGGTACCTCATCAAGAGGTAGAGATTCTTAAGGTAGAGGACATCCTCCCAGGCCTTTTCAGTCAGCTCTCCAGGTCACTCATGGTACTTCAGGTGGTCATTCAGGCCGACAGGGTCAACCTCAGTTCCCTCAACTGCAGCGTTCGTGTAAATGTTATGAGTATGGTGAGTATGGTCACAACAGGAGGGTTTGCCAGAGGTTGAGGGGTGCTCAGCTGCAGAGACGAGGTCTTGCCATGCTTATGGTGATCCGAGGCACATTGTCAGATATTGCTCTTGAGTTTATGGCAGCTTCCAGCATCAGAGTTCTCGTGCTATGATTCAGGCACTGGAGGTTCCTTCTATGACTCCATTCCTATTGTTAGGGAGTTCCCAGAGGTTTTTCCTTCAGACCTGTCGGGTATGCTGCCCGACAGGGATATCGATTTCTGTATTGATCAGGCCCCAGGCACACAGCCCATTTCTATTCTGCCGTATCACATGGCCCCGCCAGAGTTGAAGGAGTTAAAGGACCAGTTGCAGGATTTGCTAGAGAAGGGTTTTATCAGGCCTAGTGTTTCTCTTTGGGGTGCGCCGGTGTTGTTTGTGAAGAAAAGGATGGGTCGATGAGGATGTGCATTGATTACCGGAAATTGAACAAAGTGACGGTTAAGAACAAGTATCCACTGCCGAGGATTGATGATTTGTTTGACTAGCTTCAGGGTGCGAAGGCATTTTCAAAGATAGACTTGAGATCTGGCTACCATCAGTTAAGGATTAGGGCATCCAATGTCCCTAAGACAACATTTCGCACTCGGTATGGGCATTATGAGTTTTTGGTCATGTCATTCGGGTTGACTAATGCCCCAGCAGCATTTATGGAGTTGATGAACCGAGTATTCAGGCCTTATCTAGACTTGTTTGTGATAGTCTTTATTGATGATATTCCGGTGTACTCTCACAGCCAGGAGGAGCACGAGCAATACCTCAGAGTGGTTCTTCAGACTCTGAAGGATAGTCAGTTGTATGCTAAGTTCTCGAAGTGCGAGTTCTGGTTGAGTTCAGTTGCATTTCTGGGTCATGTCATATCAGTAGAGGGTATTCAGGTAGACCCAAAGAAGATTGATGCAGTCAAGAATTCGCCTCGACCAGCTTCAACAACTGAGATTCGGAGTTTCTTGGGGTGAGCAGGTTATTACCGCCGGTTCGTAGAGGGATTTTCATCCATAGAAGCCCCGATGATCAGGTTGACCCATAAGGGTGCCCAGTTCAGGTGGTCAGACGAGTGTGAGGAGAGCTTTCAGAAGCTCAAGACAGCTCTGACTACGGCACTGATATTGGTTTTGCCCAAGGGTTGGGGGGCCTTATACAGTTTATTGTGATGCTTCCCGTATTGGGCTTGGTGCAGTATTGATGCAGGATGGCAGAGTCATAGCTTATGCTTCGAGGCAATTGAAGATCCACGAGAAGAATTATCCGGTCCATGATCTAGAGTTGGCAGCCATTGTTCATGCTTTGAAGATTTGGAGGCATTACTTATATAGTGTGACGTGCGAGATGTACATGGATCATAAGAGCCTTCAGTACTTGTTCAAGCAAAAGGAGTTGAATTTGAGGCAAAGGAGGTGGTTGGAGTTGTTGAAAGATTATGATGTAACTATTTTGTACCACCCGGGGAGAGCCAATGTGGTGGCCGATGCATTGAGTAGGAAGTCCGCCAGCATGGGTAGTGAAATGTTAAGCTTCCGCTTTTATTTAAAGGTTATTATTGTTATTACTGTTGTGTTGTTATCCGAAAAGGTTTTAATGCTTGGCTTGCCTAGCTCCGATAGTAGGCGCTATCATGACTTCCGATGATGGGAAATTCAGGTTGTGACATGCAGCTGCAGTGTATCAGACTCCGGGTGCACTACCCGCGGATTGGGCTCAACCAGTTGTTGCAGTAGTGCCCGAGCCTAGACCAGCTGCGGATGGAGATCTGTAGAAGTTATTAGACAGATGGAACAGGCTGTACCCTCCTGCCTTCGGGGGAGCGTCATGAGGATGACCAAGATTTCATCAATAAGTGTAGGGACATACTGCATAACATGAGGATATTCGAGTCGCATGGGGTTGACTTCACTACTTTCCAACTGGAGGGCAGTGCCCGAAAATGGTGGAAGTCGTATGTCCTTGGCAGGACAGTAGGTTCTCCTTCTCTCACTTGGAGTAAGTTCACAAAGTTATTTCTGGGCAGGTATATCCCACCCTCCGAGAGGGAAGAGCTACGGTATCAGTTTGAGCAGCTTGAGTAGGGTCAAATGTCAGTGACCGACTATGAGACGAGGTTTTCTAAGTTATACCTCCATGCTTTAATGATACTTCCTACTGATATAGAGAGGATGCAGAGGTATGTGGCAGGATTGCATTCTAGCATTAGGGCCAACACAGCCCGAGAGGTAGAGATGGGGACTCCTTATCATCTAGTGGTAGAGATTGCTCGGAGGATTGAGGGCTACCACTGAGAGGTTGGGAGCAGATGCAGTAGGACAAGAGGGCCAGATTCTCTAGAGAGTTCAAAGGTGCCCTGGCTAGGGGTAGAGGTCAATTTGGGAGGGGTCAGCCCAGCAAGCCCCCGTATTCAGCACCACCACCTGCTCGGGGTGCTCCAGCGTGCCCCTATTTCAGTGACATGCTAGAGAATTCTTATTGCCCGCCAGCTATTCAGGGTTCCTCCGGTGGGTATTCAGGTCCCCAGGGTTCTTCTGGTTCTTATTTCACTGCTATGTCGGAGGGTTCATACCGCCTATCGGCTATTTAGGCTTCTTCTAGTGGGTTTACAGGCCATCAGGATCAGCCATCACGGCAGCAGGCTGCCGCATCACGAGGTTGTTTTGAGTGCGGAGACCTTGGTCATATGAGGAGATACTACCCTAGGCTTCGGGGCAAGGCAGTGTAGCAGGGTCAACAACCTATGATTTTAGCACCGGTGGTCCAGTCGCCTAGAGGCAGGGGACAGATAGGTAGAGGTCGTCCTAGAGGTGGAGGCCAGACGGGGAGAGGTCAGCCAGTTGTTGCTCAGTCAGGTGGAGGCTAGCCAGCCAGCGCTCCAGCCAGATTCTATGCTCTTCCAGCCAGACCAGATGCATTATCCTCAGATGCCGTTATCACAAGTATTATTTCTATCTGCGGTAGAGATGTTTCAGTGCTATTTGATCCAGGGTCTACCTATTCATATGTGTCATCTATATTTGCTTGTTTCCTGGCCATTCCTTATGAGCCTTTGGGCACTATGTGTCCACCCCTGTGGGTGATTCTGTGGTTGTGGATTGGATCTACTGGTACTGTGTGTTCATATTCTGTGGGTTCATGACTAGAGAAAATCTCATGTTTCTATATAGGATCGACTTTGAGATCATTCTGGACATGGGTTGGTTATCTCCATATTTCACCGTCCTAGATTGCCACGCCAAGACTGTTACATTAGCAATGCCAGGGTTGCCGAGGTTGGATTGGAAGGGTTCCATAATTGATGCATCTAGTCGGTTTATTTATTTCTTGAAGGCTCAACGTATGGTCGAGAAGGGGTGTTTGGCTTATCTAGCTTATGTTCGAGACACCACCACAGAGTCTCGGACGATTGATTCAGTTCCAGTAGTCCGGGAGTTCTCCAATGTGTTTCCTTCTGACCTTCCTGGCATGCCACCGGATCACAATATTGATTTCTGTATCGATTTGGCTCCAGGTACCCAGCCTATATCCATTCCACCATACCGTATGGCTTCGAAAGAGTTGAAGGAGCATCTTGAGGAGTTGTTGGCAAAGGGGTTTATTAGATCCAGTGTGTCACCTTAGGGTGCCCCAGTGTTGTTTGTGAAGAAGAAGGATGGCACCATGCGGATGTGCATTGACTACCGCCAGTTGAACAAGGCTACCATCAAGAATAAGTACTCGTTGCCACACATTAATGATTTGTTCAACCAGTTGTAGGATGCTTGGGTGTTCTCTAAGATTGACTTGAGATCAGGGTACCATCAGTTGAGGATTCGGGACTCAGATGTTCCGAAGACTGTTTTCCGTACTAGATATGGTCATTACGAGCTTCTGGTGATGTCCTTTGGCTTGACCAATGCCCTAACAATGTTTATGGACTTGATGAACAGGATGTTCAGACCTTATATTGACTCCTTTGTTATCGTCTTCATTGATGACATCTTGATATACTCACATAGCCTGGGGAGCACGAGCAACATTTGAGAGTAGTGCTTTAGGTCTTGCGAGAGGAGAAACTATATGCTAAGTTCTCCAAGTGTGAGTTTTGGCTAGATTCAGTGGAATTCTTAGGGCATATTATGTCAGGAAAGGGTACTAAGGTGGATCCCAAGAAGATTGAGGTAGTTCAGAGTTGGCCACGTCGTATTTCAGTGATCGAGATCAAGAGTTTCCTAGGGTTAGCAGGTTACTACCGGTGATTCGTGTAGGGCTTTTCATCTATTGAATCACCTCTGACTAGATTGACCTAGAAGGATGCTCCTTTCTGTTGGTCCGATGATTGTGTGGCGAGCTTTTAGAAGCTGAAGATAGCTTTGACTACAACACCAGTTCTTGTGTTGCCTTCCCGTTTAGGGATGTATACAGTATATTGCGATGCTTCATGCATTGGCTTGGGTTGTGTATTGATGCAGGAGGGGCGAGTTATTGCATTTGCCTCCCGTTAGTTGAAGATTCATGAGAAGAATTTTCCTGTGCACGATCTATAGTTAGCGACGATTATTCACGCTATTAAGATATGGAGGCATTATCTGTACAGGGCATCAATTGAGGTTTACACTGATCAACGCAGGTTACATCATTTGTTCAAGCAGAGGGATCTCAATTTGAGGTAGCGTAGATGGCTTGAGTTACTGAAGGATTATGACATCACCATTCTTTATCATCCATGCAAAGCAAATGTGGTTGCGGATGCCTTAAGCAGGAAAGCAAAGAGTATGGGTAGCTTGGCATTCATTCCAGCAGAGGAGAGGCCACTAGCCTTGGACATTCAGTCCTTGGCTAACAAACTGGTGAGATTGGATATTTCAGAGCACAACCGAGTTCTTGCATGTGTTGTTGCTCAATCTACATTATTAAGGGAGATCAAGGCCCGACAGTTTGATGATCTACATCTGGAAGTCCTCAAAGAGACGATGCTACAGGGTGGTATAAAGGAGGTTTCTATTGGCGAGGGTGGTGCCAAGGAGGTTTCTATTGGCGAGGGTGGTGTCCTACGACTTTAGGGTCACCTATGTGTTCCTAATGTTGATGGCTTGAGGGAGAGGATTCTAGCGAAGGAACATAGTTCGTGGTATTCTATTCACCCAGGTGCTACGAAGATGTATCGTGACCTGAGACAACATTATTGGTGGCGATGGATGAAGATGGACATAGTTGAGTATGTGGCTAGGTGTTTGAATTTTCAGAAGTTTAAGTATGAACACCAGAGAGTAGGTGGCCTACTTCAGCAGATGCCCATTCCTGAGTGGAAGTGGGAGCGCATCACTATGGACTTCATAGTTGCATTGCCCCGGACCTTGCGAAAGTCTGATGCAGTGTGGGTTATTATTGACAGGTTGAACAAGTCGGTACACTTTATCCTGGTTGTGACTACTTACACTTCAGAGAGATTGGCTCAGATTTACATTCAGGAGATAGTCCGGTTGCACGGTGTGCCTATTTCCATTGTATCAGATAGAGGACCTCAGTTCACTTCCCATTTCTAGAGAGCCGTTCAGAGTGAGTTGGGGACCCATATTTGGCACTTCAGGTATGAATCTAAACCCGTTCGAGGATGAACTTTTGTTTAAGAGGTGGAGGATTTAACGACCCGATTGGTCTTTTCACTTTTTTGAACCACGTTCTCCTAAATAAGACTTCCTGTGCTTGTTTTAACTAATTTTTGACATGCGAGGATGCTAGGTTCGGGATTTGGAAGAGTTTGGGTTGAAATAGGCCCACTTGTTAATTTTTACCCGCTTTAAATACAAACCAAGAAATTGTTGTAACTGTTTTAGTAAAGTAAAATTTGAAACTCACTAATATTTCCGCGTTGGCTTGCCTGACAACGGTGTTGGGCGCCATCACGACCTATAGTGGAATTGGGTCGTGATTGTCATTTCTATTGAGACCCACAAAATTTTAGGCGATTCGGAGTCCATTGCCCGAATTCATGAATATGGCATTGACATTTCACACGAAAAATTGAAAATCATCATGAATTCCCGTTTCATTGCCTTAAGGTGCCAAAAAAGAGAAACACTCTTGGCAAAGCGATAACTTTAGTTGATTAGGTCACTTTTGTTGGGGCCAGTAGCACAATGATGGTGTGGACAGTAGCACATGAAAAATTGGAAATCGTCCTAAGCTCCTGTTTTATGGCCCTCAAAAATGCCAAAAAATAAGGAACAATCATGGCGATGTGATGAATATTATTCATTAGGTCGTTTCTTATGGGCCCAAAAAACGTTTAGGCGATTCGGAGCCCGTCGCTCAAATTTATGAAGATGGAGGGAGATTAACACACAAAAAAATTAGAGAAATCGTCTTAAATTCCTATTTTATGGCCCTAAAACGCCAAGTGTGGATATTAGCATACTAGAAATTTGAAACCATCCTGAATTGTTGTTTTATGTCCCTTACGCCAAAAATCTAGAAACATTCATAGCGATGCAATGACTATAGTTCATTAGGTCGTTTCTATTGGGTCCACAAAATTGTAGGCGATTCATAGCCTAGCACCCGAATTTATGAAGAAGGAATGGACATTAGCATACGAAAAATCGAAAATCATCCTGAATTCATGTTTTGGCCCAGAAAAGGTCAAAAACGAGGAACGGTCATAGAAAAATAATTATTATAGTTTGTTATGTTATTTTTGATGCGCCCATAAAATTTTAGGTGAATCAGAGCCCGTTGTCCGATTCATGAAGATAGCGTGGACATTAGTACACAAAAAATAAGAAATCATCATGAATTCCTATTTGATGGCCCTAAAATGCCAAAAAGAGAAACAGTCACGGCGAAACGATGACTATTGTTCATTAGGTCATTTTAGATAGGCCAAGAAATTTTGGGCAATTTAGAGCCCGTCGCCCGAATTCATGAAGATGCTGTGAACATTAGCACCAAAAAATTAGAAATCAGCCTTAATTCCTATTTTATAGACCTAAAGTGACAAAAAATGAGGAACCGTCATGGCAAAGCGATGACTATTGGTCATTAGGTTGTTTCTGATTGGCTCCAAATTTTTAGACGATTCGGAGCCTGTTGCTCGAATTCTTAAAGATGGCGTGGACATTAGGACACGAAAAATTAGAAATCATCCTAAATTCTTATTTATGGTTCTAAAATTCCAAAAGACATAGAACAATCATGGAGAAATGATAATTATTGTTCATTAGGTGGACATTAATCATGGCGAACAATCGTCATTAATTATTGTTCAGTATGTGGACATTAATTATGGCGAAACGATAACATGGACATTAGCACATGGAATATTAGAAATCGTCATGGATTCCTATTTTATGAACCTAATATGCCAAAAAGAGGAATACTCATGGAGAAACGGTGACTATTGTTAATTAGGTCATTTTTGTTGGGCCCACAATATTTTGAGTGATTCGGAGCCCGTCGCCTGAATTAACGAAGATGATGTGGACAGTAGCACACAAAATTGAAAACCATCTTTAATCCCTATTTTATGGCCCTAAAACTCTGAAAATTGAGGAGCAATCGTAGTGAAGTGATGACTATTGGTCATTAGATTATTTATGATGGGTTCACAAAATTTTAGACTATTTGGAGCTCGTCGCCTGAATTCATGAAGATGGCATGGACATTAACACACAAAAAATTGTAAATTGTCCTAATTTCCTATTTTATGGCTCTATAATGCCAAAAATCGTGGAACAATCATGACGACGTGGTGACTATTGTTCATTAGGTCATTTCTAATGGGCCCACAAAATTTTAGATGATTTGGAGCCCGTCGCCCGAATTCATGATGATGGCGTGGTTAGAATAATCCTGAATTCCTATTATGGACTAAAACGCCAAGAACAAGGAACCATCATGGCATAGCAAAGTCTATTGGTCATTATCATTTCAGATGACTCCCCAAAATTTTAGGTGATTCGGAGTTCGTCGCCCGAATTCATGAAGATGGCGTGGACATTAACACACGTAAAATTAAAAATCGTCTTGAATTTCTCATTTATAGCTCTAAAATGCCCAAAAATATGGAATAGTCATGGCAAATCAATGACTATTGATCATTAGGTCATTTCTACATGGGCGCTTTTACTACACCCCGGGAAGGGATATAATAAAGCAAAGAGTTTTTCCAATTAAAGGACGGTCGGAACGGGATTAGTTATTTAAAAATTTCAGAGTCGCCACTTGAGAATATAATGGTGTCTCAAGTCACCGAATTAATCCCGAACCGAGGAAAGTTTGACTCTGTTACAGTCTGCGAACTAGAAATCCTAGGTAAGGAATTCTGTTAATCCGGGAGAAGGTGTTAGGCACTCCCGAATTCCGTGGTTCTAGCACGGTCGCTCAACTGTTGTATTTTGATTTTATTTGATTTTATTACATGATAACTTATGTGCTTTTATTTATAAACTTCTTTTATTATTATTTATTTGAAAAGACTTGCGACATCGTGAAAGCACGTTTCCGATCACGTTGCCATCAAGGCACCCATTTTCGTTAACGCACTTCGACTTTGTCGAGATTTGGATTTGGGTTGCAATCAATGCACACCCGAATTTAAGGAAGTAATTTTAATTAAAATCGTGCCTAACGGTTCTAGCGTGATGATATTTGGGAAAGGCCATTGAAATTTGCTAAAATAGCCCCTCCAAATTCTAACTATTTTTAATAATCAATTATCGAGGGCCCCGCAATCATTTTGGGTTTAGCGAGGCTCATCTCCAAATTTTGGCTATTTTTAATTATTATTGGTTCATTTTAAGAATTACAACGTCATGAAAACGTATTTTTAATCTCGTTACCACCAGGGTACACGTGATCATTAACACATTTTGATTTCGCCGAGATTTGGATTTGGGTTGCAATCAATGCACACCCGAATTTAAGGAAGTAACTTTAATTAAAATCGCGCCTAAAAGCAGTTACGTATTATTAACTTTGCGAGAGCCATGGAATTTGCTAAATGGCGCGTCTCGGATTCTAAAATTTCAAGTACTAATAAAATAAATTGTCCCATTAACAAACTTGCTAATAAATGCCAATGAACTATCGTGGCATGTCTTTAACAACAATCAAGGCATCGTTTGGAATTCCAAAGAAACTCCTAAAATCTTCCTACGCATGCGAACCTGCTGATGCGAATTGATATGGAACCCAAAACGTATTGTTCTTTCCTTTTCCTCCCAGTCATACTGAATTAAAAGGCTAATGATCAACACTTCCATTCTAAACGATGTACAATTCTTATATATGTATAAATACACATACAGATATACTAACTTCAAAAGTATCTCATATTAATTCATCAAAGAAGATAACCTGACAGGAAGAACCCAAAGCCCGAAACACAACAAATGTGACATATCAACAAATTAACAGACGGGTTACTTTAATTATTTAAACAACTATATAAAGTGATAATAGAATGAGGCTCTGTGTTTTATTTAGACCTCTTACTTGATTAAAACCCAATACCACTTGACTGAATCTCTAATGCCAAATATATCAGTTAATCAAGTTTCAACGTAGAAACATCACAGCTAGTCATGGAGAATATACAGATCTATCATTCAAACACTTATGACTTGTACCCAAAATGAATGTTAATTTGTCAGCGATTCAAATGCCCTATTCCAATCAGATCTAGAACCTTGTTTATATGCAAGCAACACTATACTTCAGCATGAACAATGATAAAATGACTACTAGCTACAATTGAACTTATTAAACCAATCCACAAATTTATCTTCCACTTCAAGGTCATGGATGTTCAACTAACAGTTAACCAAATTAAGCTACTGCTTGAAATCGACTTAGCAGTTCAGGTCTTTAAACAGTTAGAAATTATCACAAATACATTCACTCTACTACAAATAGGCTTAAACAAATAATTTCCAAAAAATTATAGAACTAATAGACTATTATACATAAAAGTTCAGTCAGTCCAATACACTTTAACAAACAGAAAATCAGATTATTACAATTGAGTACAAGAATAAATATCAACTGAAGCTTCTAAGTTTAAACGCCCATTTTATTTCATCTCAATTGAATGTACCACATGGAAACAAGCTAAAATTGTGTACCTGGAATGGAAAAATACAAAAGAAGAAAAAGGAGGAGATCAGCACTGATAGTAGCAGCAACAATCAATACTGAAACTCCCTATTAGCTTGAAATTCTTTGAAACAATAAAACAGTATTTTGAACTGTTTTCAGCAAACTTCCTGCTTTTTGTTTTTGAAGTATATGAATTTAAATTTTGAATGACAGGGGTAATTTTTGACTGATCTCCCTTTTTTCCAGCCCCCTTCCACAAGGCATTTAAATGCCAATTTATAGGCAACCAGGAAGGGTTCATCAAATTTTTGCTTTCTTTTGGTCCTTTTGTTAAATTTTCAGTTTTGGTCCCTTTATTTCTAACTTGTTATTCAAGTAAGTTCAGCCTTTTCTACTGAATATTACACTATAGCCTATTCTAGAAGATTCCCCACCTATTCCAATTCCCATACTGCCCCTCCCTTGCTTTTAAAATTACCAACGCTTGCTAACACTACCCCTTTTTATGCCCAAATTACCCCTCTAATGGTCTGAAAATTACAGACCTGGTATTATTGATTCTTCCCTCCTAGCCTGAAATTATTATCTCTTACTAAGTTTCAGCTATAACCAAACGACTAAAGATTGAACAGACCTCAAACTGGTAGAGACCCCTTTCCAGGAAAGAAAAAGCTTCATGTAAGCCCAGAGCCATAGAGGTGATCACTGGGTAACCTTCAACCTATACGACTAACTAATTGTTCAGGCCAACGCTGGTAAACAACTTAGTAAATTTCGACTAAGTTAAACAAAGATAACAAGAATAGTTCAATTGTGTGGTCTAATCTTATCCGGACTAATAATAAAAGAGTTTGAGTGAATCAGAAGAGAAGAAGTAACAGAAGAAAAGAAAATTCTGTAAATTAAAACGAAGGGACTTACTGCTTGTATGAACTTCGAACTTGTTGACTTTGACAGAATACCTAATCATGTGTTTTCCATAGGAATACACATGAATAGGTATGTTCCGGTCAGGAATCAAAAGGATTGCAATATGCATTTACAGGCAGAAAATTT
>MU745877.1:4802-16742 GCA_026770625.1 Nicotiana glauca
TTGTATTTATTTTTCTTTTGTATTTTTGTATTTATTTTCTGATTTTATCAAATTGTTAAACTAATTAATTTCTAGAATTTATTTAATATCTATTTTATAGTAATTTCAATTAAAACACTAAAAGGCTATTTTTTATTTTTCTTTAATTTGTTTCCAAAATGCATTAATATTAAAATTGTAAAATTAAAAATCCTAATGCATATGCATATTTTTGTATTTTTAATATGAATTATTATGCAACTAATTAACATAAAATACCACAAATATCAACAAAAATTAAAAAATCATTTTGTTTGGATTTTTAGGAATAATTTGCTTAGGGCAAAAATCATGTGCTCACATCGACCTTGGCATGATTGCGCATGATATATGTACTTGAGCTTAGACATTTCATGATTTATTTCTAAGAGTGTGAAAGAAGGGGAATGATAAAAGAAATATGATTAAAAGCATGATTTTTGACTTCCATTGTAATTGTTGTTTAATTGCATTATCCATGCTTTATATTGTACATCATTATTATGATACTATCTTGACCTAGTAGGTATCAAGTCAACCTCTCGTCTCTACTTCTTCGAGATTAGACGGGATACTTACTGGGTACATATTGTTTATGTACTGATGCTACACTTCTGTACTTAAATGTACAGGATCTAAGGCTGATTCATCTGGTTATTGGTCTGGTGTGCGCCAGTGAGTTGCGGCAGAAACTTCTACGGTGAGTTGCTTCCCCTCCTATGTCGCGCAGCAGCCGGATGGAGTCTTCTCTTGTATTTTGCTATCTTTCCTTATTTCAGACAGTAGGATATGGATGTTGTTGTATATTCTACTAGATGCCCGTACTTGTGACACCAGGTCTTGGCACACACGGTAGTAGATATTTAATTTGGGGTTGTATAACTATTTTTGTTACATTATTGGTCTTGACTTTAAATTTGAAAAATCTATTATAATTGTTTTTTGGCAAAGGGAAAATGAGAACTTAAATCACAAATTTCGCAGTCGGCTGGCCTGATAACGGTGTCGGGCACCATCATGACCTGTTAGGGAAAATGGGTCGTGACAACATGGTATCAGAGCACTAGGTTCACGTAGGTCTCACAAGTTACGGGCAAAACCTAATGGAGTCTTGTAGATCGGTACGGAGACGTCTGTATTTATCTTCGAGAGGCTATAGGGTATTAGGAAAGACTACTCTTTATTCACTTCCTATCATGCAGTGGTTGATGTACTAAATTTCCATTTCTATTCTCTCACAGATGGTGAGAACTCGTACCGCTGACGTTCCGAACTCGGGAAGAGCTGCTCCCCCCGTTGTTAGAGGCTGGGGGAGGGCACCGGCTCGTGGTAGGGGATGAGGGCACCCCAGAGCCATTCCAGTCATACCACCAGCAGATCCTGCGAGGGATCCCATTATTGAGGAGTAGGGTGAGGTACCTGTAGCTGAGCCTACCCCGGCAGACTTCATGACAGCATTGGAATTTCAGGAGGTCATGGGCTGCATGCTTCAGTTCATAGATACTATGACTCAGGCCGGTTTATTTCCAGCGGATCCAGCTATTTCACAGGCATGAGGGGGAGCACATACCCCTACTGCTCAGGCCCCAGGTCATACAGCCGCAGTTTATCAGACTCCGGGTGCACTACCCGCATATGGGGTTCAGCCAGTTACTGTAGTAGCACCCCAACCCAGGCCAGCTGTAGACAGTGATCCGTAGAAGCTATTGGATAGATGGAACAAGTTGCACCCTCCAGTCTTTGGGGGTGAGCGTCATGAGGATTCCCAGGATTTCATTGACAGGTACAGGGATAGACTGCACAATATGAGGATACTGGAGTCACATGGAGTTTACTTCACCACTTTTTAGTTGGAGGGAAGGGCCCGCAGATGGTGGCAGTCTTATGCCCTTAGCAGACCAGCAGGTTCTCCTCCCCTCACTTGGGGTCAGTTCACTCAGTTATTCCTTGATCGGTACATTCCACCCTCTGAGAGGGAAGAGCTGCATCATCAGTTTGAGCATCTAGAGTAGGGTCAGATGTCAGTGACCGATTATGAGGTGAAGTTCTCTGAGTTTTCTTGCCATGCACTTATGATACTTCCCATACAGGCAGAGAGAGTACGGAGATTCGTTGCGGGGTTACACCCCACTATCCGGTCGGGTATGGCCCGAGAGGTAGAGATGGGCACTGGGTATCAGCTAGTACTTGAGATTGCTCATAGGATCGAGGGTTACTGTCTGAGGGGTAGAGAGCAGATTCAGTAGGATAAGAGGGCCAGATTCTCCGGAGAGTTCAAAGGCGCCCCAGCCAGGGGCAGAGGTCACTTTGGGAGGGGTCAGCCCAGTAGGCCCCCAGTTGCAGCACTACCACCTGCTCGGGGTGCTCCGGCATGCTCCTATTTCAGCGTCATTCCAGAGAGTTCTTACCACCTGCCAGCCATTCAGGGTTCCTCCAGTGGGTATTCAGGTCCTTCGAATTCTTCCAGTTCTTATTTTAGTGCTATGCCGGAGAGTTCATATCGTCCGCCGGCTATTCAGGCTTCTTCTAATGAATCTTCTGGGTTTCAGAGTCAGCCATCTGCATAGCAGGTCGCCATACCCCGTTATTTTGAGTGCGGGGACACAGGCCACATGAGGAAATACTACCCCAGGCTTAGAGGCAAGGCAGTACAGCAGGGGCAGCAGCCCATGGCTCCAGCACCAGCGGCCCAGACACCTAGAGGTGGAGGACAGACAGGTAGAGGCCATCCCAGAGGTGGAGGCCAGGCAGGGAGAGGTCAGCCAGCTGCTACTCAGTCGGATGAAGGCCAGACAGCAGGCGCTCCAACCAGATTTTATGCCCTCCCGGCTAGGCCAAGTGTATTGGCCTCAGATGCCATTATCACAAGTATTATTTCAGTCAGCGATAGAGGCGCTTCATTATTATTTGATCCAGGGTCCACTTATTCATATGTGTCCTCTCTGTTTGCTCGTTTCCTGGTTACTTCTCCTGAGCTTTTGGGTGTTCCGGTTCATGTGTCCACTCCTGTCAGTGATTGTGTGGTTGTGGATCGGGTCTACCAGTCTTGTGTGGTTACTTTCTGTGGTTATGAGACTAGAGCATACCTTTTATTGCTTGATATGCTTGATTTTGAGGTCATTCTAGGCATGGATTGTTTATCCCCATATCACGCCATCCTTGATTGTCATACCAAGACTATTTCGCTAGCAATGCCAGGATTTCCGAGATTAGAGCAGAAAGGTTCCACAGTTGATATGCGTAGCAGGGTTATTTGTTTCCTGGAGGTTCAGCGCATGGTTGATAAAGGGTGTTTGGCTTATCTAGCTTATGTTCAAGACACCACCGCAGAGTTTCGACGATTGATTTAGTGCCAGCGGTCCAAGAGTTCACCGATGTTTTTCCTTCTGATCTTCCTGGCATGCCTCCGGATCGCGATATCAATTTCTGTATTGACTTGGCTCCAGGCACTCAGCCTATATCTATCCCCTCGTACCATATGGATCCTAAGGAGCTTAAGCAGCTGAAGGAGCAGTTGGAGGAGTTGTTGGCAAAGCGGTTTGTTAAGCCCAGTGTATCGCCTTGGGGTGCACCAGTGCTATTCGTGAAGAAGAAGGATGGGACTATGCGGATGTGCATTGATTACCGCCAGTTGAACAAAGTCACCATCAAGAACATGTATCCATTGCCCCGTATCGATGATTTATTTGACCAGCTGCAGGGTGCTAGGGTGTTCTCTAAGATTGACTTGAGGTCAGGGTATCATAAGCTGAAGATTCGGGATTCAGATGTTCCGAAGACAGCATTCAGGACTAGATATGGCCACTATGAGTTTCTGGTGATGTCCTTTGGTTTGACTAATGCTCCAGCAACATTTATGGACTTGATGAACAGGGTGTTCAGGCCTTATATTTATTCTTTTGTCATCATCTTCATTGATGACATCTTGATATACTCACGTAGCCTGGGGGAGCACGAGCAGCATTTGAGAGTAGTGCTTCAGACCTTGCGAGAGCAACAACTTTATACTAAGTTCTCTAAATGTGAGTTTTGGCTAGAGTCAGAGGGTATTAAAGTGGATCCCAAGAAGATTGAGGCAGTTTAGAATTGGCCACGTCCTACTTTAGCGACTGAGATCAGGAGTTTCCTGGGGTTAGCAGGTTACTACCGACGATTTGTGCAGGGCTTTTCATCTATTGCATCACCTTTGACCAGACTAACCCAGAAGGGTTCCCTATTTCGTTGGTCCGATGAGTGCGAGGAGAGCTTTCAGAAGCTCAAAACTGCTTTGACTACAGCACCGGTACTTGTATTGCCTTCCGGTTCAGGGATGTATACTGTATATTGTGATGCTTCTCGTGTTGGCTTGGGATGTATGTTGATGCAGGAGGGGCGAGTTATTGCATATGCTTCACGTCAGCTGAAGGTCCATGAGAAGAACTACCCTACGCACGATCTAGAGTTGGCGGCAATTGTTCATGACCTTAAGATATGGAGGCACTATTTATATGGAGTGTCATGTGAGGTTTATACAGACCATCGCAGCTTGCAGTATTTGTTCAAGCAGAGGGATATTAATTTGAGGCAGCGCAGGTGGATTGAGTTACTAAAGGATTATGACATTACCATTCTTTATCATCTAGGCAAGGCGAATGTGGTCACGAATGCCTTGAGCAGAAAGGCGGAGAGTATGGGCAGCTTGGCATTCATTCCTGCTGAGATAAGACCATTAGCTTTGGACATCCAGTCCTTAGCTAACAGACTTGTGAGGTTGGAGATTTTGGAGCCCAGCCGGGTTCTAGCATATGTGGTTGCTCAGTCTTTGTTATTAGGGTAGATTAAGGCCCGACAGTTTGATGATCCACATTTGGCAGTTCTCAGAGAGATGGTACTTCAGGGAGGTGCCAAGGAGATTTCTATCGGCGAGGATGGTGTGTTACGGCTTCAGGGCCGTGTATGTGTTCCTAATGTTGATGGCTTGAGGGAGAGGATTCTAGAGGAGGCCCACAGTTCGAGGTATTCCATTCATCCAGGTGCCACGAAGATGTATCGTGACTTGAGATAGCATTTCTGGTGGCAGAGGATGAAGAAGGACATTGTAGAGTATGTAGCTAAATGTTTGAATTGCTAGTAGGTCAAGTGTGAGCACCAGAGGCCAGGTGGCCTACTTCAGCGGATGCCCATTCCAGAATGGAAATGGGAGCGCATCACCATGGATTTCGTGGTTGAGTTACCGCAGACTTTGCGGAAGGTTGATTCAGTGTGGGTTATTATGGATAGGTTGACCAAGTTGGCCCACTTCATTCCAGTGGCGACCACTTATTTAGCGAAGAGGTATGCTCAGATTTACATTCGGGAGATAGTCAGGTTGCACGGTGTGCCGGTTTCTATCATATTAGACAGAAGCCCTCAGTTCACTTCCAATTTTTGGAGAGCTGTTCAGAGTGAGTTGGGGACCCGCGTAGAGCTTAGCATGGCATTCCATCCTCAGACTGACGGGCAGTCAGAGCGGACAGTTTAGATTTTAGAGGATATGCTTAGAGCATATGTGATCGACGTTGGAGGGCGGTGGGATCAGTTCTTGCCCTTGGCGGAGTTTGCATACAATAATAGTTATCAGTCCAGCATCGAGATGGCCCCGTATGAGGCATTGTATGGTCGGCATTGTCTTTCTCCTATTGGGTGGTTTGAGCCCGGTGAGGCTAGGTTACTTGGCACAGATTTGGTACAGGATGCCTTGGATAAGGTAAAGTTGATTCAGGAGAGGCTCCACACAGCTCAGTCCAGGCAGAAGAGTTACGCGGATCAGAAGGCACGTGATGTATCATTCATGATTGGCGAGAAGGTTCTCTTGAAAGTCTCGCCAATGAAGGGCATTATGAGGTTTGGAAAGAAGGGCAAGCTAAGCCCAAGGTTTATTGGCCCCTTTGAGGAGTTGAGGTGAGTTGGAGAGGTTGCCTATGAGCTTGCTTTACCTCCCAATTTATCAGGAGTTCATCCAGTTTTCCATGTATCGATGCTTCGGAAGTATCATGCCGACTACTCACACGTGTTAGATTTTAGTACCATTCAGCTAGATGAGAGCTTGGGCTATGAGGAACAGCCAGTTGCCAATTGTTGATAGACAGGATCGCTAGTTGAGGTCCAAGAGGATTTCTTCGGTAAGGGTCCAGTGGAGGGGCCAACCAGTTGTGGAGGTGACTTGGGAGTCCGAGGAGGACATTCGGAGCCGATATCCCCACTTATTCACTAGTCCAGGTACTTTTCTATGTCCGTTCGAGGATGAACATTTATTTAAGAGGTGGAGAATGTAACGACCTGATTGGTCATTTTGCGTTTTAGAACCCCATTCCCTTAAATAAAACTTCCCGCACTTGCTTTAACTAATTTATGACTTGCGGGGATGGGTGGTTCGAAATTTAGAAGAGTTTGGAGCAAGAATATGTTCAATTGCTTCTTCAAGTCTTTCTAAAAAGGCTAAGTTTGACCTTGGTCAACTTTCTTGGGAAGCGGACTCGAATTCGTGATTTGACGATCCCGAAGGGTCCGTGGAAAATATGGACTTGGGCGTATGCCCGAAATCGAATTCCGAGGTCCCTGGCCCGAGTAATGAATTTTTCTGTGAAATTGTTAATTTGAAGTTTTAAGGAATTTAAATAAACTAAGTAATCATTTATTTCCTAGGTATCAGGCTCGGATTTTAGTTCTGAAACTTGGTACAGGTCCGAAATATCAGTTAAGACTTACCCGTAAAAGGCCGGCAGTGAGCTTCATTTATTTCGAGCTCAAGCTCATTTCTTTCACATATTTCTCAACACTTAGGCGATTTTGGTGATTCCAAAGAGGGGTTTCAACATAACATTGCAAGGTAAGTAATCCCCACTCACTTTTATTTCAAATACATAAACATTAGATAGATTTAACACTAAAAATTAGGTAAAATCAAGGGGGTTAGAGCTAGACCTAGAGTTTAATAAAAACTAAGATTTAATCATGTAAATTGCCATGTAATGAACTAGAAATCATATATTTTTTATCCTTAAGTGATAGAGAATAACTTTCTTCAAAAAAATCTCGGAATCCGGGCACGTGGGCCCGGTATCGAAATTTAGGAAACTTGTGTTAAGGGTTAGGAAATTGCTTAAATAGCTAGAATTCAACCTTGTAAGTCTTTATTGACTAGTTCTTACATTGTTTAATTAGTTTGTGCTCGTTCGGCTTCGCGTTGAGGGTGTTGGGCTTGTTCTTGATAGTGGAAGTGTACTTCGGAGCGATGTGAGTCTCCTTTCTAACCTCGTAAGAGGGAATCGTCCCCATAGGACTAATAAATAATAATTTGCTATTGAATGCGGGGGCTACGTACGCACTTGGTGACGAGGGTCCGTGCGTAGCTACTATGATATTAAATGTTTGGGTAGTTTAGGACCCACATCATGCCTAATTTGAGATATCCTCTATTTGAATTATCGATATGATCTTTTATGATATGCTAGAGACTAGGGAGGAATGAAAAGTGAACATATGAATATTGTTGAACCTTGTAAGGCTCCCCTTGCGTATAAATGAGCCTTTGTGTGCATTCTTGATGTTTCCTTGACATTTGTGGATCGGGCCGATTGCCTCGGTGAAATAGATGCATCTATGGTTCGGCCATTCGACCCTCGGCAGTGCACAATTTATATTCTGTTGGGGCGGGCTGTCGACCTCGGCATGATTGCACATGATATATGTACTTGAGCTTAGACATTTCATGATTTATTTCTAAGAATGTGAAATAATGGGAATGATAAAAGAAATATGATTAAAAGCATGACTTTTGACTTCCATTGTAACTGTTGTTTAATTGCATTATCCATGCTTTATATTGTACATCATTATTATGATACTATCTTGACCTAGTAGGTGTCAAGTCGACCTCTCGTCTCTACTTCTTTGAGATTAGACGAGATACTTACTGGGTACATATTGTTTATGTACTCATGCTATGCGTCTGTACTTAAATGTACAGGGTTTGAGGCTGATTCATCTGGTTATTGGTCCGGTGCATGCCAGTGAGTTGCTGCAGAGACTTCTACGGTGAGTTGCTTTCCCTCCTACGCCGCGCAACAGCCGGATGGAGTCTTCTCTTGTATTTTGCTATCTTTCCTTATTTCAGACAGTAGGATAGGGATGTTGTTGTATATTCTACTAGATGCACGTACTTGTGATACCAGGTCTTGGCACACACGGTAGTAGATATTTAATTTGGGGTTTTATAACTATTTTTGTTACATTATTGATCTTTATTGTTCTTGACTTTAAATTTGAAAAATCTATTATAATTGTTTTTTGGCAAAGGGAAAATGAGAACTTAAATCACAAATTTCGCAGTCGGCTAGTCTGACAATAGTGTCGGACACCATCATGACCTGTTAGGAAAAATGGATCGTGACAGGTTGAGAGAGAAATGAGACAGGGAAATGAGAGGTGGGGGGTAGTCGTTAGGGTTTAATATGGTAATAGCGGATCCGGGCCGTTGATAAAAATTGATCAACGCCCAAGATTAAATCAGGTCTGGGCCGGGTATGGTTTGGGTTTGGGCTTGGGTCTGGTAGGTTTTTTAATTGGGTTTGGGATTGGTTTGATTTAGGTTATAATTTAAATAAGATTGCCTACTTGTTAAATACCCAACTAAATTAGATAACTTATTAATATAAATAACTAATAATTAGATAAAATGAAATTAAAGCTAAATAGGTGAAATTAAGGTAATTAACTAATATTTAAAATATAAAATGACTGATTATTGAATTAAAATAGCGTACAATGTACAATTAGGCTATAATTGCAAAATTTATTGTAATTATAGCCAAACAATGCCAAATTGTCTAATTTGCAAAATAATTAAATCCTAATAGGATTAAAAATGATAAATTGAGCTAAGAAATACTTCAAAATTACTTGTAATGTAATTTATGAATAATTATTGGATTATAAGATACTGAATAAATTGAAAAATAAATTGATAATAATATGAAAAATCATGGAAAAATATCAATTATTATAAAAGTGATGTTGAAGGCATATATGAAAATTAAAAAATAGTTTGAGAAAAAATTGGGTATCAACACCAATCCCAAATATAGGATTCCTAAAATTCAACCCCGGGTCCACGTGCCCAGATTCCGAAAAGTTGTTACCCATAACCTCATGAACTCAAATATTTGATTTTCCCGAGATTCCATAATAAATTTTGTTGTTAAATTTCTTTTTTATCAAAACCCTAAGGTTTCACCTAACCCCATAATTTTCACTAATTTACATGTTATAATCTACCCATAAACTATGTATTTAACTAACATTTGGTAGAAATTAATTACCTCAATTAGTTGATGAAAATCCCTCTATAACCAGCTCCAAAATCACCCCCAAGAAGTGTAAGAAATGAGCAAAAATGCCTAAGTCCTGTTAAAAGACCACACTGCCTCCAGCGTTCTGCACCTGCGATCGTAGAGCCATACATGTGTCATCGCTTCTGCGGAAGTGCCCAAGGCAAGATGGCTCCGCTTCTACGGATGGGGTCCCGCTTCTGTCGTCCCGCTTTTGCGGAACGTGGGGCGCACTTGCGGATCCTGGGATGTACCTATGGATCCTGGGCTGCCCTTCCTTGGCCGCTTCTGCGAGGCCTTTCTCACTTCTACGAGCTCACACCTGCGGCCCTAGACTCGCAAGTGCGATTAGACCAAAAGTCTAGTGCTTCAGCCGATGCTTCCCAAGTCTAAACTTGGTCCGAGCCTCATCCGATTAACACCCAGGGCCCCAGAGGCCCCTCCAAAACATACCAACAAGTTTGAAATCATAAAATGCACTCACTCGAACTCTCAGAACGCACCAAGAAATGTTAAAACTAAGAATCACACCCCAAAACAATTGAATCAAAATTATGATCTTCAACTAACCATCCCCGCAGGTCATAAAAACAGTAAAATCACATACGGGAAGTCTTATTTAGGGTAACGGGGATCTAGAAACCAAAAGATCGGTCAGGTCGTTACATTATACCGTGTACATTTCGTGTTGATCGTTTCTTATGTGTCATTCATTGTTTCTACTCCTACAAGTTGTCCTAAACTATGATAGAACACTTGCACAAGAATACACGTAGTTAACCCCTAACGGCTTAAGAGGTGGATCTTGCTGCTATTGATCATTCATACACATCCTCGTCTACTTGCCTTCTATGTGAGTATGGTTCTATTGGCACGTAAGTCGTCCATGCAGTTACTAGTTATATGAGGGCACAAGATGCCAATTGTTTAGGGTTCATAAATTGGGACTCGTGAGTTGTGATTATTTTGGAGGTATGGTACCTCATGGAGATTTTTGGATAAACCTGGTGTGAAAGTGGCTATTCTTGTCGAGTTGCTACTTGTCTTTCCTTTATTTGTTTTTCATTGGATTTTAACTGTGTTTAGCTTACTCTACTGTGTTAACTTATTGTGTTCCACTGCTAATTCTTGCTTCTATATCTTTTTGCAAGAACCGTATTATTGTTCTCATTATGTGTAGTTTTGTAGAGATATCGTACTTGGTTAGTTCTCCACTTATACTTGTCCAGGTTATCTAGTCCAGTAGGTGACTTAACTATCCCTCGCCACTACTCCACCGAGGTTAGTCTTGATACTTACTAGGTACCGTTGTGGTGTACTCATACTACGCTTCTGCACATTTTTGTGCAGATCCAGGCATTTCAGAGTAAATCAATTTCTAGCTAGCTATACGGATCTTGTTGTGGAGACTCAAGGTAAACATGTTGCTGCGTTCGTAGGCTTAGGAGTCACCTTCTGAAATTTTACTTGAACTTTTTTATCTTTACTTCAAAACAGTTGCATTTGTAGGCTTTCTAGCAAACTCTGTAGAGCTTATGACTTGTATTACCAATTTTGGAATTGTAAGACTTGTTTAGAGATTTCTATTTTGCATTTTGTCAATCGTCATTGTAATGACCCGACTGGTTGTTTTGCATTTTTGAACCCCGTTCCCTTAAATATTACTTTTCGCGTTTGCTTTAGCTAAATTGTGACTTGCGGGGGCGGGTGGATCAGAAGTTAGAAGAATTTCGGGCAAGAATAAGTCTAGTTGCTTCTTTAAGTCTCCTTAAAAAGGCCAAGTTTGACTTTGGTCAACATTTTGGGAAAACGGATCCGGAATCGCGATCCGGCAATTTTTTAGGGTCCATGGGAAAATATGGGACCTAGGCCCGGAATCGAATTCCGAGGTCCCTAGCCCGAGTAATGGAATTTTATGTGAAAATTGTTAAGTTTAAGTTTCAAAGATTTAAATAAAGTAAGAAATTATTTTTTTCGTAGGAATCGGGTTCGAATTTCGATTCCGAAACTTGGTACAAGTTCGTAATATCATATAAGACCTACCCGTAAAGTTGGGTGTCAATCCGAGCAGTTTAAGGGCGTTTTGACTCGTTGGTAGGAAATTAAGAACTTGAAGTCCTTTAAATTGGATCAATTGGTTTTGGGGTCCGATTCCTTGAATTAATAGTGTTTTGGGTGTTCCGAAGGTTCGGCTTGTGATTTCAGACTTGTCGGTATGTTCGAGCGGGGCTCGGGAGCCCCGAGCCTCAAATGGTCGAGGTTTGAGCGAAGTCGGACTTTGAAAAGAAACATCTTCTGCTGCTTCTGTCATAACCGCTTCTGCGGCTCCTTGACCACACAAGCGGTGACCGCATAAGCGGCCATTCTACCACAGAAGTGGAAAAGGGAGAAGGGAAGGGGGATCGCAGATGCGGCCTTGGGACCGCAAAAGCGGTCCGCCTGTGCGAATAGGCGACCGCAGAAGCGGTCTGGTCAACTTCCCCCTGAACCGCAGAAGCGGCTAAAATACCGCATAAGCGGTCTCTGCAGGTGCGGAAATGAGCCCGCAAAAGCAAAAATCGCTGGGCCAGTGGAG
>MU745880.1:6414-31180 GCA_026770625.1 Nicotiana glauca
GCCCCCCCCCCCCCCAAGTCTCAAGTTCCTATGGGTATCTAGTCCTTTTCTTCTCAACCGAACTTGCACCTTTAAATAGAATCTATTAAACTCTTTCCTATTATTTTCTTTCTGGATCCATGTATGAAATATGGTTGTATCATTTATAAACAGTGAGTCAACATAGTCCATTTAGTTATTTAAAATAAAGATCATAAAATGTATACTTAAATCTTCAAATTCTCGACTGAATATAGACTAGTCTGTTTTAGATAACCACAAGTTTGTTAAAGTTAACACGGATAATAGCTTCTCACTTTTACATGAAATGATGAATAGTGAAATCCTCAATTTCAAATAAAATGCAATAGATACGGACAAGTAGGGGTGTTCATGAAAACCCGAAAAATCGAACCAAATCAAACTGACCAAAAAAAATCGATACTTTTTGATTTGGTTTGGTTTTGGTTTTGAATTTTAAAAACTGATCAAATTTGGTTTGGTTATGATTTTAATAAAAAAAAATCCGAACCAAACCGACTATAGGAGTAGCTATTTCAAATTTATTATTACACCTATATATATGTGTATATTGTTATACAAAGTTTCAAAAAATGGTAAATGTTAATAGTTTGCACTTTTAATATAGTTCTTTACCTTTACATGCTAGTTTGATTGGCAGTTTTCTTTTGTTTAGTGTAAGAATCTATTTCATGTTAAAAATAACATATTTTTAATTGAATCCTTAAATTATTCATCACTATTTTGATTCAATTATCATCGATATATTTTGGTAAATAATAGATTTCTCAAAGGGCTATTGATTTGATAGTGTTACATTGAAAATGTGGTCGGCGGAATAAGTGTTTGGTAGTGCATGTCTTATAATTAAGAAAAAACCGACAAATAACCGAAAAATCGACATAAAGCGAATCGAGAAAAATCGACTTAATTGGTTTGGTTCTAATATTTGAAAAAACGAATTACTTGATTTGGTTTCTTTTTAGGGAAAAATCGATCCAAACCGAACCATGAACACCCCTAGATACGGTCATGTTAACTATTGTGATGTATATCATAATCAGTTATTTTGAATTTTTTGAACGTTACTCTTGGATTTGGATTTCTAAGTTTATTTCTTTTTTAAACAAGCTATGATATTATATGCCCATGGTACTAAAGACACTATCAATTTAATTTGGTTAGTTAATGAGAAATTTTACTAATTAATTGTGTATTTGGTACTCATTTTTCATGAAAAATGTATTTCTTGGATTAGTGTTTGGTTGGAGAGGGAAAAGTATTTTTTGGAAAAAAAAAATATCAAACTTAATAATAATATTAGTAATGTTTACTAATTAAGGGTATATTTGGTACGAAGGAACTTATTTTTCACAAAAAATATATTTGAGAAAAATATTTTTTAGAGAAAGTATATGAAATATTAATAATAATATTAGCAAATTGAAGGGTATTTTTATGAAATTATGTGTAATATCTACGTATTAGCTAGAGCAAATAATATATATATAGTTAAAAGTAAAAATTATTATATGAAAGTAAGTGAAGGAAGCCATTCTTCTCATTTTAATTTGGAATCATGCACCAAAAAATAACTTCATCATCAAAACCATTAATATCGTTTCATTTTCCTTTTTTTTCTTCTTCAACTTTCTTTAAAACAAAACATGTTGGAAGAAAATAAGCGCAAATAATACGATGTCGTATCTCGCGTGCGTCGGCATGCCGCTTTCCAATTCGTTGTACTATTCTGTCCCATATATAAACTTCCTCTTCCTTTCTTATAAAATCACCAATAAGCTCAAACACAAGCAAGTAGGAACATCAATTCAGTAAGAATAAAAATGGCGTCTCTTCCACGTTACCTTTTCATCTCTCTTCTTCTTGTTCATTCCATTCTCTTCTCCATTGTCAAATGTGATGGTATATTCTTCACCTTTTTTTTTTTTTTTTTTTTTTTCCGANTTTTCATTATCGCTTGTCCTTCATTATATCTTTATTTGTTTCAATTTTAAGATTTGATTCCTAAATGGGATTTTTTTTCCTGTTGTGTGTTGAGCTTGTTCAGTTTAGCTCTATTGTTTCATTTGGGTTAAAGATCTGGATTTTTATTGCTGTTTCAAGATTTTGTAATTTGAAAAATTGGGTTTGTTTAGTTTAATTTGATATTCTTTATTTAACTTGCTAGTTGTAGTACTAAAGTTGTGTTCTGATTGTGCATTTAAGTTTCTGCTACACCAATTTATATATGGAAATTTAAGAAGTTTTGAGCTTTTCTTAAGCAAGCGTTAGAATTAAGTTATTGAAGTATATATGTGTGGACTGTTAAGTATATTACCATTTAGGGTTAGATCTGCTAATCAAATTTGATGAATGAGACAGATCTCTGCTTTTATGTTGTCATTCTCTAAAGTGGTTCTGGAAATCAGTTATTCTTTTCAGATCATTGGCATGTTTTAGTGTACTACAAGGATTTTTAGCTTAAAACTTTTCGACCTACGTTAGGAGGGGATTTGCCTCTTGACTTGTTTAATTATCCCTCTTTTTTTTTAGTAATTATCAAGATCTTTAGTTGAGCTATAAATGAAACTGATCAAAAATAGTTTATAACTGACTGACCTGACCTCTTTAGCATATCAGAATTGGAATGTGATAAACAGGTGGGAATTGCTGAATTTTTTTACCTGGTTATATGGAGAGGTATTCTGATTAATGGAAATGTTTTAAGTGTTGAATTCAAAGCTAATCTTATTTTCGATTGATGACTTTTGATCTTCACTGCAAGTGATTTTCTTCTCAATGAGGAATACTTTCTTATTTTGGAAGTTGCAAAACGTACACTACTGAAATGGCATTTGCTCCATTAAGGGAACAATCTTTTGGGGTTCAACAACAACCACCCTATGGAATCCCACAAGTAGGGTTTTGGGAGGGTAATGTGTACGCAGACCTTAACCCTACCCTGGGGAGGTAGAGAGGCTGGTTCCGAAAGACTCTCGATTCGAGAGGATGAATAGAAACAATCTTTTGGGTCAACTGATGTAGCTTAATCTCTTCATAAGTGATGAGATCTGATCTGTAGGTTCTCGATCTTTAGTGATATACGGGCCATATATACATCAGTCAGTTTTTTTATCGGAGGTTCTTTCTTTTTCTTTTTTTTTTCCTTTGAGAAATCCCCGGGATGTATGGTTTTTAACCGAGATAACAGAACTTTTTCGAAATTCAGTGGATGAATGATTTTAAGCCAGTTGTGCTCATTATATTTATCAAACATATGCTTAGATCACGGTAGATCATTTTTACCAATCTTCTACCATTTTCCACTAAAGGGAAGGCATACTTATTTGAGAAATTCATTTGACCAATATGCACTTTTACTAACCAGTATCTCAAGCAAGCCAACTCCAAACTCCCTTGGACTTGGGAGGCCGGAGTCCCGCTTTGTAACATTTTATGAACATCTTATCAATTTGTTATTCACTTCTACGCCATATTATGAGTGCAGTTTAGATATCCGTTAGAATTTATACATCCTTAGAACCTACTTGTTAATCTTTTATATAGTTTATTATCTGCACTTTGGAGTTTCATCTTTGACACTTTGGTGCAGATGAGGAAGACAACCTTCTTCGAGGTATTAACAGCTACAGGGCATCCCTAAAACTGACGGCTCTACGCGAGAATGACAAAGCAAAGTGCCTTGCCGATGAAATGGCTGACCAGTTTAAAGACCAACCATGTACAAATACAACAGGTGCCAATACTGTACCTGGCACCGAACCTCAGTTCTCTGACTATCCTAAACTCCTTTCTAAATGCGACTTGAACGCCACAACCACAAGGGACGGAATGATAATGCCAGCTTGCATTCCCAACCTTGTCTCTGACCTCGTTCTTTCCAACTATACAAAGTCTCAGTACTCTAAATATCTCAATGATACCAAGTTTAGTGGTGTTGGAATTGGTTCCGATGATAACTGGGTAGTTGTAGTTTTGACCACAAACAACCCAGAGGGAAGCTTTACGCCAGATACTAGTTCAGCAAACCTAATCTTTGGGCTTGGTCTAATATCTCAGGCAGTGTTTATACTTGTGGCATTTGTCCTCTTACTGTGAAAATGTTGAACCTTTACACGCATTGTATTTTCCCTTATTGGGTACCTGATTTTGTTGTTTGTAAGTGATTTCGTAATTATGATATTCTAATTGAAAGAGGAAGATTATCAGCTATTATTCATTTATTCCTATGAGAATGTACCTTAAAAGCTGTGCCACAAACACATTCCCTTGTCTCACTTATTTTCTTGCTTTCATTCTCCAGATATAATTTCATGATGTTTTTGGTCTAAAGCTTTGTCTTATTGTCCATTTGGATTTCCTAATTGTGAAAGATTTAAATTTACAACTTTTTTCTTATAAATATAGCTAGTAGTTAGAATAAATGACACCTACATTCATGGAATTTAACGCCTGCTTATAGTGCCTAAGAAAATTCTTCGACTATGTTGACTTTGAAAGTTACAACTCACATTGTCAATGCCTTACCTAGTTAAATTATAATTTTGCTTATTCGTAGCTTTCGAACTTATTATTCCAAAGGGAATAAGATTAGCCAATTTATCCACTTGTTGACAAGAGGGGTTGTACCTCCACTTTCAATCTAGAGGTTGTGAGTTCGAGTATTCCCAAGAGCAAGGTGGGAAGGATGCCGAGTTTCTATTTGGAATATCCACTTGTTGACTCTAGTAAATGTAGTTGATGGATTGCATATAGGTGTTCGTAACACGCAGCGGAAGACAATAACAATCCCAGGTAGATCTTTTCGTGTTTAAAATTTATTTCCATGTCAAAGATCGGATCTAAGACGTACCTGGTGAAGAGAATCTCGTTTCAAAATTTCTTCGATAGTGCGAAGACTCTATGCGTATCCACACCGAGACCGATCCTTGCTATCAACTCTTTGATCAATGAAACCCGCGAACAAATTGAACGAAATATTGCATTGAAATTTTTCTCAAAAATCCCAACTCAAAGGTAGAAAAGAAACACTTTCTTGCAATTGTATTTTCTCTCTTGGCTTTGTATTGTATTCTCACTTTCACAAAGTGGTTTTTCTTCTCAAGAATTAATCATTTCGCAAATTTTCTTCATCACCCTTTATATAGCATCACCTTGAGGTAATGGAAATTTTTTCCCGTTCTAATTGGCGGCGTGACTGCCAAGACTTTCCATAAGATCCAATTCTGAATGAATTATAAGTACTAATTAATATTTTATATTAAGAAATACTAATCCCATTCTTAATGGGTCCGGAGTAGCCGCACGTCCTTATAGACTTCTCGTCAATCCAATTCAATATTGGATTTTCTTAGAAGCCTATATTAATATTTTATTCAACAACTCTTATATAAAATAAATATTATCCTTTTTTATATATATTAAATTACATATATATGTCAACCAAGAGATAAATATTAATTTTTCTATTCCAAATAAAAAACTTCAATTCGTTCACAATATTAATTATATCCTCTGTGCTAGCAAAGAACATAATAATATTTTATTTTGACTAATAACTAAATCTATTTGACTAATTAAATTTTTTAATTTAATTATCAAATAATAAGTTAATTAATCCTTTAGCAAAGATCAGAACACTCGTTAGTGTGCAACCCCACAAGTTCAATACTAAACCGGTAGTAAATTGATCGCATCAATATACTTATCAAGGTGGCGTCTAGCAACACTCCTTAATGACAGGATAGCATGAAGTATACAATTTTCTCTCAAGAACCAGCAGAAGAATAATGTAGTAATTCCTTTTGTCCTTATAGCTCTGGATCACCCTAGGATATGGTTCAACTGTCAAATCTTAATAGGCGACCAACTATGTGTTCATGTCAAATATAATCGACCACTGAATGGCCTAAGAAACTCATTTCTTCTTTCATTCAATTGCCCTGGACAATGTCTTAGTTTGGTCGTTTATAATTCATGACAACATGGAGCTTAAACTCATTACCAAGTGTTGACAGATTCCATCTTGATCAATCACTAATCTTACAAGTATTCAATCGTACCCAATATTCTTTCAACTATCGCCCTAGGGCCATAGATGTCTGGTGTAATCACGTGATTTCTTGTCCTATACGAGAACTACTCCCAAAAAATTTAAAATAAAACAATTTTTCTTTGTGTGCAATTTTGAGATTTTCCGTGGCATTTTTTTTGGATAATTATCTGTGTTTTGTCCGTAAATATTTATCTTGTTATAATTAATTAAAAAATATAAAAACATATGTTGCATGCACACTTAGGATCTAATTGTGCACTTAGAAATTAATAAAACCATAATTTGGTTTTAAAAGAGAAAAATCACAAAAAATAGGTATTTTTGGTATGTTTATCATTTTTGTGTGATTTTGTTTTAATTAATGACTAGTCTTGTGTGTTAATTGTTGATTAGGGTTAATTAATATTTTTTAGTTTAAATTTGGATGTTACAATTTAATTTAGGAATTTTGTTTTTTTTAGGAATTAAAAGAAACTGAAAGAAAAAGAAGAAGAATGGAAATAGTGGGCAAAACTCGGTTGGGCCAATTTTAAATTAAAGTCCAAGGCCCAATCTCAATACCATTGATCCAGTCCAGTTACCTGACCTCGCAGATGCCTCAAACGATGTTGTTTCTGCGTCTCGAATCTGGACCGTTGATCAAACAGATCTAACGGTCCAGTTCAGCTTCCGACCAAGCTCAAACGACGTCGTTCCAGGTATCAAATCTAAACCGTTCATTTCCTATGATCTAACGGTTCCAAGCATCCCTCACAACCCGACCCGTTCCCGTCGAAGACCGACCCAGTCTCGTAACTTAAGCCAAACGGTATCGTTCCCTTTAAGTGAGAGATCCTGGCCATCGATCTCTCTTGATCGAACGGCCAAGATCAAACCACCCGCCCTTATATAAGTTCCATCTCTCACCCTACGCCTCCCCAAACAAAACACCCCCCTTTTCCCTGTTCATCGTCGTCTCTCTCAGAGACGAGCCTTCACCAAACCCTAGCCGCCTTAGGTTACCTCCGCCTGAAACCCGACGGCAACAACGCTGCCGGTCACCAAACTAACACCCCTTAAGCTTCTAACCACCCCCAATCCGATTCCAGTAAACGTTTGTTTTGAATCTTCCCCAAACGTCTTGAATCTTAATTTGAAGATTCGAGCAGAACTCGACCCTACCCCAACCAAGCCCAAACTCACACCAGACATCCCCTTGACCTCCCTCGTTACCAAACCACTCTTGGTTTGGTTCGAATTTGGCTAGAAACGTTCGAACCCCAAATCGAACGTAAGAACCCTAGAAATTCCAAACCATGGATTCAGTCCAAATTAAAGGAAGATTTGGGGTCTAATCGACCTTAGTTGAAGTGTTCTTAGTTGAGAACACTCAATTAAGATCCGTTCGACCTCAAAGTGTTCGAGTCTGAGTTCGAACCTGGGTCGTCTAGTTTCTGAGTGCTGAGGTATTTTTTCTTTCCCCCTTTGTTTTATGTTCATGTTTATATCTGTTTAGTTTGGTTTATTGATTTTTCAATTTTTGTATCCACTGTTCTGTCCATTTCCAACCTGACCTTTTATTTGGTCGAGTCTTTCTTCTGTTAATAGTCGAGCATATGTTAAGCCGTGTAGTCGATTAGAATATGTTTGGTAGAGTAGTTAGTTTCATGATAGTTCCCTGATTTTTTCAAAACCACATAAGTCACCTGGATTGTTCTGTTTGATTATTTTGGTTTGTTATTAATTATATATATGTAATCGATTGAACAAGTGTCGTCTATTTGTTTTCTGATTGAAAGGTAGAAGAATCATGATAATAGGCCACTCTTGTTCGTTCCAATATGATTACCAGCCTGCTTCTTTTTTTTTTGTGTTAAACTTGTACTGAGATGCCCTGATTGGTACTGATTCAATAATAGCTTGCATTATCAACTCCCCATTTGATCATTTAGTTTGAGTTGGTAAGGATTGGTTCCCAATAGGACCAACTCATTCCATCTGATTGATACCCCTTTTTTTGAGTTGATTTGGTCTCTTGCTGTGAATCACTTATGTGAATTTGATACTAGGAGTTGGTTTATAGATGTAGATAGATCAACCAAAAATCAGTTTTTGGGTTTGAACTTATATAGGTGTAACATCAGACTAATAAGTCTTGGGGCAGGGCATGCAATATACAAGGGATTTAAGGGGTAATTTTGGGTTTTAACAGAGTTCTAATCAGTTTAAGCTTAAGGGTTCTAGTGGTTAATAGATGTCATTAGTTTAATTATCAGTGGGGAACAAAAATAAGAGCATGGGAATTAAAAGGAATACATTAATAACCCATGACTCTTGAATGAAACAAATAGGGACAAGGCCTGCTAGAGTGGGGAACCAAATAGTTTCACACAAGAAAAGATACTTAGGAGTGGGGATTGAAAGGGTATGGGTAGAGCTTAGAATCGGTTGGTTTCTAGGCAGAGTTAGCATGCCAGTTTTAGGCTATAAATAGGCTAATTTCTGACTAAGAAAGGGATGGCTTTTTAATCTATGGAAGTCAGAGAGAAAGAGGGAAATTTGGCTAAATTTTGACACTAAAAGTTCAGTAAGTTTAGAGTTGAAATAGGTTGGTCTTTCAATCCGAAAAAGGTCAATAGTCTGAGAGTTAAAAACTGAAAGTGAGGTCTCTTTTGTCATTGAAAATCAGTACTAGTTTGCTACTGTTTCCTTGAAGCTTCAAGCTTCTTTTTTATTGAGTGTTTGAAAACCAGAAAACTCCTGTTCTAGTGCTTCTGATTCCCTTCTATTTTTGCCTGTGATTGCATTTGGTATTGTTGGGTTTCAAATTGGTTTTCCTGGGTTGCTATTTGGTTATTTGCTACTGCTTCATTGGGTTCTGCTGGAGTCCTGTGGGTTTTAAAATCTGTCACTTGGTATTATTTCTGCTGGTTGTGCTCTGTTCTGTTTGCTGGGTATTACTGGTTGCTATTAGTTGTTGCTAGGTGTTGATGTTGTTGTTTGCTACTGCATTTCTGCTGATCTTCCTCTTCCTTTGCTTCCAATATCAGGTATACAACTGATACACATTGTAAGCCGAAAATATGGGAGCATGAATACATCATGAAAGAATGGAAGTTTTGAAGTCTTGATATAGCCTTTTTCTTTTCTTGTTACTGATTGTACTTAAAACATTCTATACACTACTGTTTGTATAAATTTCTGCCATTTTTGTATAACTGGACAGTGTTATAGTAATGTAGTCGATAATATCCTGCTATTTTAGTTTGGTTATTAGGTAGTATAGGTTCAAATGCATGTTAACTAAAACCAGGCCAGTAGATTGTTTTAATACCATGGCAGTCTAGCTCCAACAAATAATTGTCTGAATTTAGGATTAAAACTAGACCCTTAAGTTACTTCATTCCAACTAATTGCTTTTTCTAGAACTTGCATGTAATTTGCTTAGTTAGATACTATCATCTTATATTTCTGCATGTGCAAAACTGTGAATATGTGTAGAAATAATTAACTAGGCCCAATTCAGAATAGGATGGCCCAGGTCATGTTGAATACTACATATGTTTGGATATGGGCCCACGTTGGCAAAAGGACTGCCCATATTGCATCTATTTTCTGATTTAACGAATTGTGCTCGAAACCCGACTATAACAACTCGTAAGCATGTAAATCAATTAAGACCTTTTCTTCTTTCATTTTAGAGACAAACTTAATAGAAAAAATGCAGTCACTTTAGGTTCGTCCTTTTAAAATAAATGAGACGAGCCTCGCCAAATAAAACACAAATTGTGGGGCCCTCAATAGATGGTTATTTTAAATGCTTAGATTTCGGGACACGCCGTTTAGCAAATTTCACGGTCTTCCCCAAAATAATAATGCGTTAGTCTCTTTAGGCGCGTACTATAAATAGCCTTACCTTTCTTAAACTCGGGTGCACATTTATGTGACCCAAATCCAAATCTCAACGAAGTCGAAATGTGTCGATAATCACAGGTACATTGATTGTGACGTGGTTCGAGATGCATTTTCATGACTTTGCAATTCTTTTTAAAATAATGAATGAGACAAGCCTCGACAAACAAAAATACATAAGCCGCGGGGCCCTCTATATATGTTTGTAAAATTACTTAGATTTTGGGATGGACCGTTTAGCAAAATTTCACGGCCTTACCCAAAATAATGATACACTAGTCGCTTTAGGCGCGCCTTTAATAATTTACTTACTTAAACTTGGGTGCAAATTTATGTGACCCAAATCCAAATCTCAACGGAGTCAAAATGTATCGATAACCACGGGTACATTGATGTGACGTGGTTCGAGATACGTTTTCACAACGTTGTAATTCTTTGTTAAAATAATAATAATAATAATAATAATAATAATAATAATAATAATAATAAAAGCGGTAAAGATTTAAAATTTGCGCGTAGGTTCAACATGTATTAAAAATCAGATAATTTAGCCAAATACGACAGTTGTGCGACCGTGCTAGAACCACAGAACTCGGGAATACCTAACACCTTCTCCCGGGTTAACAGAATTCCTTATCAAGATTTCTATTTCGCGGACTATTAAATAGATTCAAACCTTTCCTCGATTCCGGATTCAACCAGTGACTTGGGACACCATAAATCTCCCAAGTGGCGACTCTGAATCTCTTAATAAACGAATCCTGTTTCGATTTTTCTTTAATTGGAAAAACTCCCTTTACTACACCTTTCGCGGGGTGTGGTAGGCGAAAAAGGAGGTGTGACAGCTCTGGCGACTCTGCCGGGGAATTAAACCCAGACCTTCGGTTTAGGGTTTAAGAATTCGAGCTTAGAACAATTGTTATGTTTGGCTTTATCTGATTTTCTACATGTTTTCTTGCTAAATGTGCTAAATACTTTACCGCTTTGATATTATTTGAACTGTATATATAAACTGTGCCGAAACCTTTCTCTTCTCACCTCCGGGGATGTGCTCACTGGTTGAGACTCCCTATTCTGTTAGTGTCATACCTTGAAATAAGAAAAGGACTCGGACAAGTTACAAAGCCGGATGATCTCGCGGGTCCCCGGTACGTAGCCCCCTCCCCGACTCGAGTTGTTCACCCGGGTACACTGTCTAGAACACATACCCAGGTTTTAACCTTGAATAACTTGACTTCATGCCAGATCCTTAGTAGGAACACTTATTTGCATCATGTTGCATTTGACTTAGGGGACTCAACACAGGGGTTGGGTCCGTCTAGGACAGGTAACCTGAAATAAAAAACAGACCATCCTGCTGCATCCTATTTGTTTTATGCATTTATTTGCTTCAGACTTGCATGTTGACCGGCTTATGAAAATCGGAAATATTGGAAAATAGTAAAAAAAAAAAAAGGAAAAAAGAGAAAAATAGCAGTGTAGAGAGATAACTACTTATTTTTAGAAAAAAAACCAATGTCAAAGTAGTGTCGAAACTCTGCCGAAATTTTAATTTTTGAAAAAAAAAAGAGAAAAAGAAAAGGAGTTTTACTTTAAAAAAAAACAAAGAGTCTTGTTTTAATTTATTTTCCTTGGTCGAACTATGCTGGTTTGATTCTCACCGGATGTGAGATACGTAGGCAACCCTCATAGGGTCCAACCTCCCCTTTTGCAAAATTAACCAAAAATGTCAAATTTTAATTTTCGTCATAAATAAGTCGGGTGATGGCGCTCTTGTCAAATATAGCTGATTGTCCTAAAAGGGACACCGGAAGGCTGACTTTTCATGAATGGCCACTTTTGGTCAAGTTTTGATTTTTGACCCTCACAGCCTTAAAATCTTCGTCCCCGAGGCGCTGAAAGGCCGTGTTTGCAAAACCAGGTCTTTTGTTTTAATTTGAAGAAAAAAAAAGAGTCAGTAGGCAAGCGAATGCCTTTGTGATTTTTGGTCAAAATAGCTCGAGCCAGTTTCGGCAGTGTAATAAACCGTTCTTGCCGAGATAGCCTTAGAGTATCTTTCAGTTGTCGAAAGGCTATTTCCATAAAAGAACGGACATGCTTGTAAAATAATCCTTCCAGGCCTCAAAATTCATGTGAAATTGAGAAGGGGCCACGTTTGCAGAAACATCCATTTGGTTGAAATTGGTAAACATGGAAGGAATTTGTCAGTCTATTTTTTATTTTGTATTTCTTTTGATTAGAGCATGTGGGTTGTTTAATATTCGAGTCCGTAGGTCGTCCTTTCGTCAAAGTCTGTTAGTATGGTCAGTTTTGAAACCTGTGTTATCAAGTTTGTTTTATTATAAAAATGAAAAAAAAGTGTTTTGTTGTTGTTTACCGTGTATTTGCACAAACTACGCAAGGTCTGATTCATGCGGGGTCATGATACGTAGGCAATCTCCATAAGATTCGACCACAACAAAAAAAAATGAAAAATGAAAAAATGATGAAAAAAATTGAAAAAAAAGAAAAAGAAAAAACAAAAGTGAAAGGTTTTGATAATAATAAGGATTGACTGAGTCCACACAAAAAAATATTGTCAATAATAAGGACCGACCGAGTCCATTCTAACATGTTTTGTTTTGAATTATAGAGAAAGTTGAGGTGGTTGGTTGTGGTTCCCAAAATAACTCGTCCCTGCAACGCAAAAGCAAAGAACAATGGCAGAGAACCTCAGAACTGAGTGGGTTGATACGGGTGCCCAAAAAGCAGTTGGCTGAGCAGGACACTGGCTTGGCTGATGAAGAGATTTATTGAGAACAATGGGATGAAGACAGTGTGAAGGTCCTAATATTGTTGATGCATAAATCAGCGGCTGAGATGTCGTGCTTCGTAATTGGGAAAGACTCTCCATTTATTGGTCAACCATAGTGGAGTTTTGATGGCTTATATTGTTGTTGTTTCTGTTGTCCGGGTTATTTCGGGGTGTAACCCGAATATTGTCTTGTAACCCAAACCTTTCTATTTTTGTCCAGTCCTTTCGGTCATAGTATCTCATTTAATGTTATCTAGGTTTTTCCTAGGGGTTGTAACCCCATTTTAGTTTGTTTGTTTTGTTGCTCGAGTTGTTGTTTCGTCAGTTAATGCAATGTCCTGTTTTCTATTATTTCTAGACATTTTCTTTTGTTTAGTCTTTCCTCTTTATAGTCCCTTTTCTATCAACAGTAGTGAGATGACATGCACGCATAATTTTGGCCTAATCTTAAAGTTAATCATGAAGAAATTGGAAGATGATCAGGATATTTAAATGAAATAAGAACAGTTTGAGATTATTCGGAGCCCGAGTCATGTGAAACTGGGGAAAGTAAAAAGAGAACTGTAAAGGCAAGTTGGCCATGTTGACATGGGGGTCGTTCGTGGTATGAAAATGAGAATGTTGCCCAACAGCGCTTTAAAAAATATGGCAAATGCTAATCGTGTTGTTTGCACTTGATATGTTTTGAAGATTGGAAAGACGGAGGCATTTTGTTATGCTATTCAAACACCTTATCCTTTGTTAACCCTTTGAGCCTTATTTGATTTCTTTCATACCCCTCCTTCGGAATCGGTAGCAAAGGGTAGAAACGCAAACATGGAAGATAAAGAAAAAGAAAAAGAAGGAAAAAAAACAACAAAACAACAAAAAGAAAAGAAAAAGAAAAGGAAAAAATATATTTAAAAAGGGAGCTAGAACAAAGGAATTGGGAACTACGTTTGACCTGATTCCTCAAAGAGGATACGTAGGCGCTTCACAGCTCGGTCATAGTGTAAAAAAAAATCAAAAATCCCCAAGTAAGAAACTAGGGCAAAAAAAAAATTGTGTTTATTATTAATAAATCTAGGTCCGAAGGTTGTAAATTTTGAACCCAAAATTGATTTGTTTTGAGCCTTCAAATACCCTTTCTTTCTAGCCCTATCCAAAGCCCACTTTACAATCCAAAGAAAGACCTTTTGACCAGTCTTCAAAAGATGCCAAGTCAGGCAAAGAGAGAGTCCTATCAGAACATAACACTCTGATCCCTAGCAGGAAAGACTCTAATCCCCATCAAAAAATAAATATGAGAGAGTCTTAGCGGTGACAATCCAATCCCCGGTTGAAAGGGAATACAAACGAGAGAGTCTTGTTGGTGAAAACCTTCACAGGCACCATGAGGCGATTGTAAGCTGAGAGAAACCGAAATGAGAAAGGCTTGATAGTAAAAACCCTTCGGACACTACAACTCGAATAAGGATTGTAATCAGATGGAAAATCCCCAGACGAAGATCTTGAAAGACGATTGACGACGGAGGATAGACTATATGTGCATGTCATGGCTATTAGAGTTTGTATCCGCGTTTGATAGGTTTTATTTTATAAATTTTCTTTTTAGAGAGTCATCCTCTTCTTTTGTCTTTTATTCTGTTTCTTTTATCTTTCTCCTTTTATCAAAAATTTCCCAACAAAGTCTGTTTGTGAGAAATGACTTCAAAATTTGCCATCAACTTTCCAATTATGCAAGACGGGACTTGATTAGAATATCCCAGTGGAGGAACAAGCGCAAGGCCAGTGTCCAGAAGGATATTCCCCAGCAAGAGGAGATTGACAGAGGGATGGACCAGTGTCAAGAAGGGTATCCCCGCAGAAATCAAAGGTTACAGACCTCAAGGCCAAGGCCAGTGGACAAATCAAGAAAGAACAATGCGGAGAGCGATGAAATGCCCGTTCCCTAGCTATTCCACAAAAGAAAGGGGGATATCCCCAGCAGAAAAGGTATTTCCAGTAACACGGATGAACGAAGAAAGGGGTTCATTAGTAAAACATGCAAGATCCTCAGGCAGAGTCAACTGTCATAGGAAATGTAGGGGAGGTCAATGGTTGAGAGGTTTTGTAAATAAGGAATCCTCAAGAAGGTCAAAAGGGTGTCAGCCAAGACGATGCAAAGCAGGGAAGTCGTTCTAAGACCAGCAGGAATCTCATCCCCAGCAAATAACATCCTCCCCAGCAAGTTTTGATAGCGTAATGGAACACAGAGCAGGGAAGGAGAGAAGGAGAACCATCCCCGCAGGAGCATCACAACCAACTACCGCGTTTTAAACTAACAAATTTTCTTTGATTTGAAGCAGGTAAAGGAAATGGCATTGATGGCGGAAAGGCATGCTATAAGGAAGATTATCAAACTGGGGCAGAAAATTTTCCTTTCATTTTGAAAAATTTTCTGGAAGTCAGGTATCCACTTCGGGAAGAAGAAAGATAACACCAGTCTTGGGAGAAGTGGGCTTAGAACTAGTGTTATCCCCAGCAGTGTTGGAAGAAGGAAAATAACAAGTTTTGATGAAGGAAGCTATATCCCCAGCGGACAGAACAAAGAGACGAAACTGGTGTTCAGAAAGTGCAAAAGCCAGTGTCATCCCCAGCAACTTCCAGAAGAATGAAGCACCGATTTTGAAGGAATAAAACTCCCCCAGCAGTGCTATCCTCAACAATGTCATCCTTAGGTGATAACACTTTTATCCCCAGCAGTATTGAAAATAAAAGTTTAAGAAAGTATTTTTGAAAAAAAGGAAAGAAGAGGGAGAAAGGAGATCGCCGTAGCAATTTTTATCCCTACCAGGTAAGTAATTAATTCCACAGCAGTGTTACCCCCAGCAGTTTCGAGGGAAGAAAACACGAGTTTTTAGGGAAGCAGTTATGAGAGAAGGTATTTCAAGTAGGAGGAAATGGTTTAGGAGGTAAAGAAGAACAACAGTAATAGAATGCAGATAAGGTAAGTTGTTGAAGTCAGGAGCCCGACCGTAGAACGGAGGCGTTACTTTTTTAAGTTGTTGAAGTCGGGAGCCCACCCGTAGAACGGGGGCGTTACCTTTTTATTTTGTTAAAGTCAGGTACTCATTTGAGGAAGAAGGAAGATAACACAAGTTGGAAGGAGGAAAGCATCCCCAGCAAGAAGGTCATAACCGACCATCATTTTTAAAAACTGACAAATTTTTCTTTGTATGTAACAGGAACAAAGCAGTGCAAAGTTTCTCCTAAGATAAAAATCTTAGTCTGATGAATTGTTTCTCCTAAGATAAACATCTTAGTCTGATGAATTGTTTCTCCTAAGATGAAAAAACCTTAGTCTGATGAATTGTTTCTCCTAAGATAAAAATCTTAGTCTGATGAGTTGTTTCTCCTAAGATAAAAATCTTATTCTGATGAATTATTTCTCCTAAGATAAAAATCTTAGTCTGATGAATTGTTTCTCCTAAGATGAAAAATCTTAGTCTGATGAATTGTTTCTCCTAAGATGAAAAATCTTAGTCTGATGAATTGTTTCTCCTAAGATGAAAAATCTTAGTCTGATGAATTTTTTCAAGTAACAAGAAGTCAGTTGGAAAGACTTAGAAAAGATAATAATAAAGAAGTAAAGGCAACAGCCGGAAAGACCCATATAGATAACAAAAGGGAAAGGCAAGAATCGAAAAGTTGATAAGAAGTGGAAAGCAACAAGTAGAAGGTTTTAGATAAAAACAACAAGAAGAAGGAAGCAATAATTGGAAGGTTTCAAGTAAAACAACAATTTAGACCTAGTCTGATGAATTATCTCCTAGCGTCAAAATCTTAGTCTGATGAATCTTTCTCCTCAGATACCAAAATCTCAGTCTACTGAATCTTTCCCCTGAGATCACATAAATTTAGACCTAGTCTGATGAATTATCTCCTAGCGTCAAAATCTTAGTCTGATGAATCTTTCTCCTCAGATACCAAAATCTCAGTCTACTGAATCTTTCCCCTGAGATCACATAAATTTAGACCTAGTCTGATGAATTATCTCCTAGCGTCAAAATCTTAGTCTGATGAATCTTTCTCCTCAGATACCAAAATCTCAGTCTACTGAATCTTTCCCCTGAGATCACATAAATTTAGACCTAGTCTGATGAATTATCTCCTAGCGTCAAAATCTTAGTCTGATGAATCTTTCTCCTCAGATACCAAAATCTCAGTCTACTGAATCTTTCCCCTGAGATCACATAAATTTAGACCTAGTCTGATGAATTATCTCCTAGCGTCAAAATCTTAGTCTGATGAATCTTTCTCCTCAGATACCAAAATCTCAGTCTACTGAATCTTTCCCCTGAGATCACATAAATTTAGACCTAGTCTGATGAATTATCTCCTAGCGTCAAAATCTTAGTCTGATGAATCTTTCTCCTCAGATACCAAAATCTCAGTCTACTGAATCTTTCCCCTGAGATCACATAAATTTAGACCTAGTCTGATGAATTATCTCCTAGCGTCAAAATCTTAGTCTGATGAATCTTTCTCCTCAGATACCAAAATCTCAGTCTACTGAATCTTTCCCCTGAGATCACATAAATTTAGACCTAGTCTGATGAATTATCTCCTAGCGTCAAAATCTTAGTCTGATGAATCTTTCTCCTCAGATACCAAAATCTCAGTCTACTGAATCTTTCCCCTGAGATCACATAAATTTAGACCTAGTCTGATGAATTATCTCCTAGCGTCAAAATCTTAGTCTGATGAATCTTTCTCCTCAGATACCAAAATCTCAGTCTACTGAATCTTTCCCCTGAGATCACATAAATTTAGACCTAGTCTGATGAATTATCTCCTAGCGTCAAAATCTTAGTCTGATGAATCTTTCTCCTCAGATACCAAAATCTCAGTCTACTGAATCTTTCCCCTGAGATCACATAAATTTAGACCTAGTCTGATGAATTATCTCCTAGCGTCAAAATCTTAGTCTGATAAATTATCTCATAGCGTCAAAATCTTAGTCTGGTGAATCTTTCTCCTAAGATATCAAAATCTCAGTCTGATGAATCTTTCTCCTGAGATCACATAAATTTAGACCTAGTTTGATGAATTATCTCCTAGCGTCAAAATCTTAGTCTGATAAATTATCTCATAGCGTCAAAATCTTAGTCTGGTGAATCTTTCTCCTAAGATATCAAAATCTCAGTCTGATGAATCTTTCTCCTGAGATCACATAAATTTAGACCTAGTCTGATGAATTATCTCCTAGCGTCAAAATCTTAGTCATATGAATTTTTCTCCTAAGATAACAGAAGAAATCTTAGTCTGATGAATCTTTCTCCTAAGATATCAAAATCTCAGTCTGATGAATCTTTCTCCTGAGATCACATAAATTTGGACCCAGTCTGATGAATTATCTCCTAGAGTCAAAATCTTAGTCTGTTGAATTTTTTCACCTAAGATGGTAATCATTTCAGTCTTTATATTTCAAGTGTTGAAATTGGGAGCCCGCCCACATAACAGAGGAACACATTCAGTCTTTATATTTCAAGTCTTGAAGTCAGTAATCCCCCGGGAGAGCGGAAGGTTACAATAGAAAATCCCCAGCATAAATCAAAAATCAAAAATCAGAAGGAAGGTAGCAATGGTCGGTTCAAGCTTCAAATAAAAATAATTCAAAGCTCACAAGAAAGAATACGAGTCAAGTCAAGAATGAAGAAACATCAGAGGAAGCAAGGCCTCAAGAAACACAGGAAAAAGCAAGTTTAAGAGTTAGATAAGATTTTGTAACTCATAGACTAGTTTATTATAGCTTCTTATTTTCTATTTAGCACGGTATAATAAGGAAGTCGGCAAGCATTAGCCGCAACAGCAACAGCGGTAACAGCAAAAGCACAGTTCCACGGTAGTCCCAGCTACCAAAACTTCCCGAACTACATTGACCTGATTTTCTTTTAGCCAGGGATATGTAGGAGACCTTTTGAAGCAAAGGTTCAGTCAAATCTTTAAAAAAAACGCTTCACACGGAGTACTCAAACGGGCAAAAATCGCTCGCTCACTTTATCTCTGTATGAAAACTCTTCGTGTTTTCGGACAAAGAGGGGCAGCTGTAAGCACGTGATTTCTTGCCCTATACGAGAACTACACCCAAAAAAATTTAAAATAAAATAATTTTTCTTTGTGTGCAATTTTGAGATTTTCCGTGGCATTTTTTTTGGATAATTATCTGTGTTTTGTCCGTAAATGTTTATCTTGTTATAATTAATTAAAAAATACAAAAACATATGTTGTATGCACGCTTAGGATATAATTGTGTACTTAGGAATTAATTAAACCATAATTTAGTTTTAAAAGAGGAAAATCACAAAAAATAGGTATTTTTGGTATATTTATCATTTTTGTGTGATTTTGTTTTAATTAATGACTAGTCTTATGTGTTAATTATTGATTAGGGTTAATTAATATTTTGTAGTTTAAATTTTGATGTTACAATTTAATTTAGGAATTTTGATTTTTTAGGAATTAAAAGAAAATAAAAGAAAAATAAGAAGAATGAAAATAGTCGGCAAAACTCGGTTGGGCCAATTTTAAATTAAAGTCCAAGGTCCAATCTCAATACCATTGATCGAGTCTAGTTACCTGACCTCTCAGATGCCTCAAACGATGCCGTTTCTGCGTCTCGAATCTGGACCGTTGATCAAAGAGATCTAACGGTCCAGTTAAGCTTATGACCAAGCTCAAACGACGCCGTTCCAGGTGTCAAATCTGAACCGTTCATTTCTTGTGATCTAACAGTTCCAAGCATCCCTCACAACCCGACCCGTTCCCATCTAAGACCGACCCAGTCTCGTAACTTAAGCCAAACGGTGTCGTTCCCTTTAAGTGAGAGATCCTGGCCGTCGATCTCTCTTGATCGAACGGCCAAGATCAAACCACCCCGCCCCTATATATGTTTTGTCTCTCACCCCACGCCCCCCAAACCAAACACCCCCCATTTTCCCTGTTCATCGTCGTCTCTCTCAGAGACGAGCCTTCACCAAACCCTAGCCGCCTTAGGTTACCTCCGCCTGAAACCCGACGACAACAATGCCGCCGGTCACCAAACTAACACCCCTTAAGCTTCTAACCACCCCTAATCCGATTCCAGTAACCGTTTGTTTCGAATCTTCCCCAAATGTCTCGAATCTTCATTTGAAGATTTTATCAGAACTTGACCCTACCCCAACCAAGCCCAAACTCACACCAGACATCCCCTTGACCTCCCTCGTTACCAAACCACTCTTGGTTTGGTTCGAATCTGGCTAGAAACGTTCAAACCCCAAATCGTACGTAAGAACCATAGAAATTCCAAACCATGGATTCAGTCCAAATTAAAGGAAGATTTGGGGTCTAATCAACCTTAGTCGAAGTGTTTTCAGTTGATCATATGGTTTGAGTTGGTCAGGATTGGTTCCCAATATGACCAACTCATTCCATCTGATTGATACACCTTTTTTTGAGTTGATTTGGTCTTTTGCTGTGAATCACTTATGTGAATTTGATACTAGGAGTTGGTTTATAGTTGTAGATAGATCAACCAGAAATTAGTTTTGGGGTTTGAACTTATATAGGTGTAACATCAGACTAATAAGGCTTGGGGCAGGGCATGTAATATACATGGGATTTAAAGGGTAATTTTGGGTTTTAACAGAGTTCTAATCAGTTTAAGCTTAAGGGTGTCTAGAGGTTAATAAATGTCATTAGTTTAATTATCAGTGGGGAACCAAATATAAGAGCATGGGAATTAAAAGGAATACATTAATAACCCATGACTCTTGAATGAAACAAATAGGGACAAGGCCTGCTAGAGTCGGGAACTAAATAGTTTCACACAAGAAAAGACACTTAGGAGTGGGGATTGAGAGGGTATGGGTAGAGCTTAGAATCTGTTGGTTTCTAGGCAGAGTTAGCATGCCTGTTTTAGGCTATAAATAGGCTAATTTCTGACTAAGAAAGGGCTGGCCTTTTAATCTAGGGAAGTCAGAGAGAAAGAGGAAAATTTGGCTGAGTTTTGACACTAAAAGTTCAGTAAGTTTAGAGTTGAAATAGGTTGGTCTTTCAGTCTGAAAAAGGTCAATAGTCTGAGAGTTAAAAACTGAAAGTGAGGTCTCTTTTGTCATTGAAAATCAGTACTAGTTTGCTACTGTTTCCTTGAAGCTTCAAGCTTCTTTTTATTTGAGTGTTTGAAAACCAGAAAACTCTTGTTCTAGTGCTTCTGGTTCCCTTCTGTTTTTGCCTGTGATTGCATTTGGTACTGCTGGGTTTCAAATTGGTTTTCCTGGGTTGCTATTTGGTTATTTGCTACTGCTTCATTGGGTTCTACTGGAGTCCTGTGGGTTTTAAAATCTGTCATTGGGTATTGTTTTTGCTGGTTGTGCTCTGTTCTGTTTGCTGGGTATTACTGGTTGCTATTGGTTGTTGCTGGGTGTTGTTGTTGTTGTTGTTGTTTTCTACTGCATTTCTGCTGATCTTCCTCTTCCTTTGCTTCCAATATCAGGTACACAACTGATACACATTGTAAGCCGAAAATATGGGAGCATGAATACATCATGAAAGAATGAGAGTTTTGAAATAGCTTTTTCTTTTCTTGTTACTGATTTTACTTAAAACATTCTATACACTACTATTTGTATAAATTTTTGCCATTTTTGTATAACTGGATAGTGTTATAGTAATGTAGTCGATAATGTCCTGCTGTTTTAGTTTGGTTATTAGGTAGTATAGGTTCAAATGCATGTTAACTAAAACCAGGCCAGTAGATTGTTTTAATACCATGGCAGTCTAGCTCCAACAATCAATTGTCTGAATTCAGGATTAAAATTGGACCCTTAAGTTACTTCATTCCAACTAATTGCTTTTTCTAAAACTTGCATGTAATTTGCTTTGTTAGATACTATCATCTTATATTTCTGCATGTGCAAAATTATGAATATGTGTAGAAATAATTAACTAGGCCCAATTTGGAATAAGATGGCCCAGGTCATGTTGAATACTACATATGTTTGGATCTGGGCCCACGTTGGCAAACGGACTGCCCATATTGCATCTATTTTCTGATTTAACGAATTGTGTTCGAAACCCGACTATAACAACTCGTAAGTGTGTAAATCAATTAGGACCTTTTCTTCTTTCGTTTTAGAGACAAACTTAATAGAAAAAATGTAGTCATTTTAGGTTTGTCCTTTTAAAATAAATGAGACGAGCCTCGCCAAATAAAACACAAATTTTCCTCAATAGATGGTTATTTTAAATGCTTAGATTTTGGGACACGCCGTTTAGCAAATTTTACGGCCTTCCCCAAAATAATAATGTGTTAGTCTCTTTAGGCGCGTACTTTAAATAACCTTACCTTCTTAAACTCGGATGCACATTTATGTGACCCAAATCCAAATCTCAACAAAGTCGAAATGTGTCGATAATCACGGGTACATTGATTGTGACGTGGTTCGAGATGCATTTTTATGACGTTGCAATTTTTTTTAAAATAATTAACGAGATGAGCCTCGACAAACAAAAATACATAAGCCGCGAGGCCCTCTATATGTGTTTGTAAAATTACTTAGATTTCCGGACGGGCCGTTTAGCAAAATTTCACGGCCTTACCCAAATTAATGATACACTAGTCGCTTTAGGCGCGCCTTGAATAATTTACTTACTGACCCAAATCCAAATCTCAACGGAGTCAAAATGTGTCGATAACCACAGGTACATTGATGTGACGTGGTTCGAGATACGTTTTCACAACATTGCAATTCTTTGTTAAAATAATAATAAAAGCGGTAAAGATTTAAAATTTGCACATAGGTTCAACATGTATTAAAAATCAGATAATTTAGCCAAATACGACAGTTGAGAGACCGTGCTAGAACCACGGAACTCGGGAATGCCTAACACCTTCTCGCGGGTTAACAAAATTCCTTATCCTGATTTCTAGTTCGCGGACTGTTAAATAGAGTCAAACCTTTCCTCGATTCTGGATTCAACCGGTGACTTGGGATACCATAAATCTCCCAAATGGCGACTCTGAATATCTTAATAAACGAATCCCGTTTCGATTGTCCTTTAATTGAAAAAACTCTCTTTACTACACCCTTCGCGGGGTGCAGTAGGCGAAAAAGGAGGTGTGACATCTGGTATCAAAGCACAACAAATAACTTGTCAATTACTATGACGATCTCAAGTCAAAGGAAACTTTTACATCACATTCTTCAAGAGAATATCCCATTGACAGTTTATGGTAATTCTAACTATTAGGAATTATCCAATGAGTCGGTTCAATGATCATTTCTCTATATGCATCATCTATCTATGTGATTTAGTTAATGAGATCAACTAATCTTTATCCCATAAAGGCGATCACATAAATATTGATCTAACCGAATTACTAATGTCCAAATTAATAATCCTACGATCAAGAACAAATTTAGATTAGATTATAAGAAACTTTACTCTCATTATCATGATCTCCATCACAATGTCAAGTCTCAAAATTTAATCAAGGACATTATCAAATTAATCAAGCAATTAATAAAAATGATAAAATAATATCAAATGCCATATATATTCTATATCAAATAATGTTCACAAAAAATATGTTCAAATCATCAAATATGATATTGGATCTAGGGCATATCTACTATATCCCTAACAATCTCCCACTTGCACTAGAGCCAATCGCTCTTGTACTTCATTCCCAATTTCCACTTGTGCTTGTCAAACTCCTTTGCGCCAAGAGCTTTAGTGAATGGGTCTACAGAATTTTCTTTTCCATCAACCTTTTGAATCTCGACGTCTCCACGTTCAATGATCTCTCTTATCAAGTGATACCTTCGCAGAATGTGTTTGGATTTTTGGTGTGATCTTGGTTCTTTTTCTTGAGCAATGGCTCCAGTATTGTCACACAATAGTAGAACCGCACCTTCTATTGAAGGAACAACACCAAGTTCAGTTAAGAACTTTTTCATCCATACAACATCCTTAGCAACTTCACTAGCTGCTATATATTCTGCTTCAGCCACTGAATCAGCTACTGTAGCTTGTTTGGAACTTTTCCAACTCACTGCACCACCATTTAAGGTGAATACATAACAAGAAATAGATTTGCTATCATCTCTATCTGAAGAGAAACTTGCATCAGTATAACCTTCAAGTTTTAACTCACCTTCTCCATAGATGAGGAATTGGTCTTTAGTCCTTCTTAATTACTTAAGAATGGTCTTCACCACCTTCCAATGCTCCTCACCAGGATTTTCCTGATATCGGCTAGTCACTCCAAGTGCATAAGCCACATCAGAACGTGTACATGTCATGGTATACATGATAGCTCCCACTACGCTAGCGTATGGGATCCTACTGATGCGTTCTCTCTCTTCAGGTGTTTTAGGACCATCCTCCCTACTGAGAGTAATTCCAATGCCTATCGGTAGATAGCCTCTTTTGGAATTATCCATGTTATACCTCTTTAAGATGGTATCAATGTACAAAGACTGGAAAAGTCCAAGCAACTTACTAGATCTATCTCTATAGATCTTTATTCCTAATATATAAGCTGCTTCTCCCAAGTCTTTCATGGAGAACTGTTCAGATAGCCAAATCTTGGTACTTTGCAATGCCGGTATGTCATTCCCTATGAGCAATATATCATCAACATACAATACTAGGAATATAATTGTGCTCCCACTAACCTTTTTGTACACACAAGGTTCTTCTTCGCATCTAACAAAATTGAACTTTTCAATTGTCTTGTTAAATCGAATATTCCAACTTCGAGAAGTTTGATTCAGTCCATAAATGGATCTTTGTAGCTTACAAATTTTATTATGATCAGACGAAGATGTGAAACCTTCAGGTTGTGTCATGTACACATCCTCTTCTAGCTCACCATTTAGGAAAGTTGTTTTCACATCCTTTTGCCATATTTCATAATCATGGTATGCTGCTATAGCAAGCAAAATCCGAATTGATTTGAGCATTGCCACGGGAGAGAAAGTCTCGTCATAGTCGAC
>MU745881.1:0-13175 GCA_026770625.1 Nicotiana glauca
TTAGCTTTATTTTCAGATTTTCTACTTTTCTTTTTCTTCTTTCTTTTTTCTCTTTTTTTTTTAGTTGAAAGCTTTTTCAGAACTTCAGGGGCCTTGGATATCATCTTCTTGGATTTTGGTCACCGACAGTCCTTTGAATCTTGGTTTGAGCTTTTCAATGGCTTTTAGGGCTTGAGAGTTTCAGAAAGGGGCTAAAGATGTCAAGGGGATCTCTGGTTTTATTTTGGGCCGGTTTAGATAAGGTGACGTTCGCCGGAGTTAGGTTTCCGACGAAACATTTTTGAATATTTGAGCAGATATGGGGTGATTTGAAGGAAACAGAGTCAAGGGGTGGACTCAGGGTTGAGAGACGATTCATTGGTGTTATTTGGGTGGTGATTGGTAGAGGCGGCGTCTCCCGCAGGTAGGGTTCCGGCGGGGACTAGAGAGGATTTGGGGCGGCTAGGGTTCGACGGGGAAGAAGAAGGAAATGAAATGAATTAGGGGTATGTATTATTGATATATTAAAAGAGCTTTGATGAACCATGGCCNCTTTAATGAAGATTCAACCTCATCCGTTGGATCAATCAAATGAACGGCCCAGGTTGAAGCTTCCAAACGCCGTCGTTTATTTTAATGAAGAGATCAGTCTCTGGCCGTTAGATCAGTTCTCTTCAATGGCCAGGATTAGATTTAAACAAAACAGGGTCGTTTGATCCTAAGGCTGGGCAGACCGGGCAACATTTTGGGCCTGGATATTTTTTGGTTTTGGGCTATTAATTATTCCGATTTTTAGCCCAAATATTATTGTTTTGTATTTTTATGTTGTATTTTCTTTTTGTATTTTTGTATTTATTTTTCTTTTGTATTTTTGTATTTATTTATTTGATTTTATTAAATTGTTAAACTAATTAATTTCTAAAATTTATTTAATATCTATTTTATAGTAATTTTCAATTAAAACACTAAAAATGCTATTTTTGATTTTCCTTTAATTTGTTTAAAAATGAATTAATACTAAAAATTGTAAAATTAAAATCCTAATGCATATGCATATTTTTATATTTTTTAATATAAATTATTATGCAACTAATTAGCACAAAAATACCACAAATATCAACAAAAATTAAAAAAAAATTATTTTGTTTGGATTTTTAGGAATAATTTGCTTAAGGCAAAAATCACGTGCTCACACTAGACACCAATGTATAGAAACTCGTTAACATGCCTATACATCGTACTCGATCAATTAGCAAGTAGCAAACAAGACTCAACTCATATTCCCTGAAGCTAGGATTAGACCAAACACTTACCTCAACTTCCACGGCCAAATCAATCCACAACAATCGCTTTCCCTCTCGAACTCGATTCCAACTCAATAAAATGTCTACAATAATGACTTTATATTGTCAATATATGCTAAACAAATCAAACCCAATGCCTAAATATAGATTTCCAAGCTTTCTTCCCAAAACTCCAATAATCGACCCCGGGCCCGCATGGTCAAAACACGAGGCTCGGACCAAATTCATATCACCCATTCTCCCATGAGCCCGAATATATAATTTGTTTTCAATTGCGACCCCAAAACGAGGTCTAAATCAAGAAAAATAAGAAAGCCCTAACTCTACCCAATTCCCCCAATTTCCACCCTAAATTATAAGATTTAAGCTTAGGAATTCGATGGATATTGATGAAAAACGAAGGAAACTAGTTAAGATTTACTAACCCCCAAAGTCTTGGTGAAACGGGGCTTCAATGGACGCCTGGTAACCTTGAAGAAGAAGGAACTCGTGTGTTTTTGTGAAGGGTTCGCGACAAAACTGATTCTGGAATTTAATTATAACTCGGCAGAAATTGCCCTTCGCGTTCGCGGGAGCAAGGCCGCGTTCGCGAAGGGTTGACTCATTTGACCACCGCGTTCACGATGAGAAGAATGCGAACGTGAAGAGGAAGACTAGGAGGGTCTGAGGAATTGGTCTACGCGAACGCGTTGACATATACGCAAACGCGTTGACATATACGCGAACGCGATAAGGTAAGGCTGGGACCCTACGCGAACGCGGTCTAGCCGCCGCGAACCCGGAGAAGGAAAGAGGGCTAGGCCCTCGAAGTTCAATGACTCTATGCGAACGCGAACCAATCATGCGAACGCGATGAAGGAAAAATATGAGTCTTCGTGAACGAGGGAGGGAGAGTGAGAACGCGAAGAAGGATTCACCTGGGCTCCTGTTGCAGATTTTTCTGCAACTTTTCTTAGTTCTAAAACACTCCGACATACCTTCGAAACACTCCCGAGCCCTCGAGCCCTCGAGCCTCCTCACCAAACACATACACTAACTCAACAACACCGTACGTACTTAACCGTGCGATCAAATCGCCAAAATAACATAAAAAATAATGAATCAAACCTCAAAATCACTAGTATTTCTTCAAACTTCATAAACTTCCAAATTTAGAGTTTTAAGTATGAAACACATCAAACGACGTCCGATTTCAACCAAACTTCATTGAAATATCTTAAATCACATATAAGACCTATACGGGGTGCCAGAACCAAAATACGGGCCCGATACTAATATGTTCTACTCGATTTTCATTTCAATTTTCCTTAATTATTTCAGAAAAATAATTTTTACTCAAAAATTCATTTCTCGGGCTTGGGACCTCGGAATTCGATTCCGGGCATACGGCCGAGTCCAAAATTTTTCTACGGACCCTCCGGGACCGTCAAATCATGGGTCCGGGACCGTTAGCCAAAAATTGACCAAAGTGAAGCTTATTCATTTTAATACCAAATTTTAGCATTTTTCACAGAATTTCATATTTAATCTTTTCGGCTACGTTCCCGGACTGTGCACGCAATTCGAGGCAACTAAAAATGAGTTGTTTCAAGGCCTCGGAAGCACGGAACGAATAAGAAAACAGGTGATGACCCTTTGGGTCGTCACATTCTCCACCTCTAAAACAATCGTTCGACCTCGAACGGACAAAAGAAAGAAGTACCTGAGTCGGGGAAAAGATGGGGATAACGGCTCAGCATATCAAACTCGGACTCCCAGGTCGATGCCTCAGGAGGCTGACCCCTCCTCTGAACACGAACAGAAGGAAAACTCTTGGATCTCAACTGATGAACTTGCCGGTCCAGAATAGCTACCAAATCCTCCTCATAAGACAAATCCTTGTCCAACTGGACAGTGCTAAAATCTAACATGTGGGCTGGATCTCCGCAATATCTCTGAAGCATGAAAATTAGATGCACGGCTAATAAGCTAGGCGGAAATGCAAGTCTATAAGCCACCTCACCCACTCAATCAAGAATCTCAAAATGGCCCAATGAACCTAGGGCTAAGCTTGCCCTTTTTTCCAAACCTCATCACGCCCTTCATAGGCGACACTCAGAGCAATACTCGTTCACCAACCATGAAAGCTACATCTCGAACCTTACGATCTGCATAGATCTTTTGCCTGGACTGAGCTGAACGAAACCTATCCTGAATGATCTTGACCTTGTCCAAGGCCTCCTGAACCAAATCCGTACCTATCAACCGAGCCTCTCCCGGCTCGAACCATCCAATCAGAGACCGACACCGCCTACCATATAAAGCCTCATAAGGAGCCATCTGGATGCTCGACTGGTAGCTGTTGTTGTAGGCAAACTTTGCTAAAGGCAAGAACTGATCCCACGAACCTCCAAAGTCTATAACACAAGCTCGGAGCATATCCTCCCAAATCTGAATAGTCCACTCGGATTGACCGTCCGTTTGGGGATGAAATGATGTGCTCAACTCAACCCGTATGCCCAACTCTCGCTGAACTTCTCTCCAAAAGCGCGAGGTAAACTGCGTACCCCGGTCCAAAATGATAAATGCCGGCACACCATGAAGGCGAACAATCTCCCGGATATAAATCTCAGCTAATCTCTCGGATGAATAGAAGACTACCATAAGAATGAAATGCGCTGACTTGGTCAGCCTATCCACAATGACCCAAACTGCATCGAACTTCTTCCGAGTCAACGAAAGTCCAGTAACATAGTCCATAGTGGTCCTCTCCCACTTCCACTCAGGAAGCTCAATCCTCTGAAACAAACCACCAGGCCTCTAATGCTCGTACTTAACCTGCTGACAGTTCAAACAATGAGCCACATATGCTATAATATCCTTCTTCATTATATGCCACCAATAATGTTACCGCAAATCCTGATACATATTTGCGGCGCCTGGATGAATAGAGTACCGGGAACTATGGGCCTCTTCTAAAATCAACTCTCGAAGTCCATCCACATTGGGCACGCAAACTCGCCCCTACAATCTCAAAACTCCATCCGTATCTATGGTAACCTGCTGGGCACCTCCATGCTGCACCGTGTCCCTAAGGACACACAAATGGGGATTATCAAACTGCCGATTACGGATACGCTCCAATAATGAAGAATGAGCGACCATGCAAGCCAACACGTGACTGGGCTCAGAAATATCTAGTCTCACGAACTGATTGGCTAAGGCCTGGACATCCAAAGCAAGCGGCCTCTGACTGACTAGAATATAAGCAAAACTGCCCATACTAGCTGACTTCCTACTCAAAGCATCGGCCACCACATTGGCCTTCCCTAGATGGTATAAAATGGTGACATCATAGTCTTTCAACAACTCCAACCACCTTCTCTGCCTCAAATTCAATTCCTTTTGCTTGAACAAGTACTGAAGACTCTTGTGGTCAGTGAACACCTCACATGCCACGCCATACAAATAGTGCCTCCAAATCTTCAAGGCGTGAACAATAGCTACCAACTCTATACCATGCACTGGATAGTTCTTCTCATGAATCTTCAACTGCCTCGAAGCATAGGCAATAACCTTGCCACCCTGCATCAATACTGCACCAAGCCCAATACGAGAAATATCACAATAGACTGTATAAGGCCCTGATCCTGTAGGCAAAGCCAACATCGGTGATGTATTCAGAGCTGTCTTGAGCTTCTGAAAGTCGCCTCACACTCGTCTGACCATCTGAACTGGGCACCCTTCTGGGTGAACCTGGTCATTGGGACTGTAATAGATAAAAACCCCTCCACAAACCGATGGTAGTAGCCTACCAATCCCAAGAAACTCTGAATCTCTGTAGCTGATGCCGGTCTAGGTCAGTTCTTGACTGCCTCAATCTTCTTTGGGTCCACCTAAATACCCTCTGCTGATACAACATGGCCCAGAAATGCTACTAAACTCAGCCAAAACTCACACTTGGAGAACTTGGCATATAAATGACTATCCCTCAGAGTCTGAAGAATCACTCTAAGGTGCTGCTCGTGCTCCTCCTGCCTACGGGAGTATACCAAAATATCATCAATAAATACTATCACGAACATATCCAAATATGGCCCGAACACTCGGTTCATCAACTCCATGAATGCGGTTGGGCATTGGTCAACCCAAATGACATGACCAAGAACTCATAATGCCCATACCGAGTATGAAAAGCTATCTTAGGGACATCGGATACCCTAATCTTAAACTAATGGTAGCCAGATCGCAAGTCAATCTTGGAGAATACCCTGGTACCCTGAAGCTGGTCGAACAAATCATCAATCCTCGGTAGTGGATACTTATTCTTAATCGTCACCTTGTTCAATTGCCGGTAATCTATGCACATCCGCATTGATTCGTCCTTCTTCTTGACAAATAACACTGGCGCGCCCCAAGGTGAAACACTGGGTCTAATGAAACCCTTCTCTAGCAAATCCTGTAGCTGGTCTTTTAAATCATTCAGCTCTGGCGGGGCCATACGATATGGCGGGATAGAAATAGGCTTGGTGCCCGGAGCCAAATCAATACAGAAATCAATGACCCTATCGGGTGGCATGCCCGGTAGGTCTGAAGGGAAAACATCTGGAAACTCCTGGACAATAGGCACAGAATCTATAAGAGGAACCTCAGTACTGGAATAACGAACATAGGTCAAATAGGCCAGACACCCCTTCTCGACCATGCGTCGAGCCTTCACATATGAAATGACCCTGCGGGTAGAATAACCTGGAGTGCCCATGCACTCTAAATGAGGCATATCTGGCAATGCTAAGGTCACAGTCCTGGCATGGGAGTCCAAGATAGCGTGATAGGGTGACAACCAGTCCATACCCAAAATGATATCAAAGTCAACAATATCTAAGAGTAACAAGTCTACACGGGTCTCAAGACCCCCAATCACTACAACACACGAACGATAGACTCAATCGACCACGATAGAGTTACCCACCGGTGTAGACACATATACAAGAATACCCGAAGCATCGCTAGGCATTACCAAGCATGGTGCGAAATAAGATGAAACATATGAATACGTAGACCCTGGATCAAATAGTACCGAAGCATATCGATAACAAACTAGAACAGTACCTGTGATAACTGCATTTGAACCCTCAGCCTCGGGCCTGGCCTAAATGGCATAACAACGGGGCTGGGCCCTACCACCCTGACTTGTATCCCTAGGTCAATCTGCTGCTAGCTGACCTCCACCCCTAGCGGTCTGAGCTCCACCTCTATGACCTCTACCTCCACCTCGGGCTGGCTGTGGGGCATCTGGTGCGTGAATCATAGGACAGGGACCCTCCTGATGTGACCATACTCACCGAACTCATAACATCCCCCCCGAACGCTGTGGTTGAGGAAGCTATGGCTGGCCCTGGCAGCCTGAATGACCTCCACAGAAACTCTAAAGTGGCAGTGTGTTGATAGGAGCTGGCGGTGCACTGAATGACTACTGATCAGAATAGTGTGTCTGAGAACCACGGCCACATAATATACCGTGAGAAACCTGAAGGGCCGACTGAAAGGGCCTAAGAGGATGACCTCTACCATATGAATCTCTACCTCCAGACGAGTTACCACTAAATATGCCAGAATGACGGGCTCTATTTTCTCCCCCGTGACCACATCCCTGTGACAGAACCATCTCAACTCTACGGGCCACATTGGCCGCATCCTGAAAGCTGATCTCACTACCAGTCTCCCTAGCCATCTGGAGACGAATCGGCTGAATCAAACCATCAATAAACCTCCTCACCCTCTCTCTCTCGGTGGGAAGTATGACAAGAGCATGGCAAGCTAGATCAATGAACCTGGTCTCATACTAAGTGACCGTCATAGAACCCTGCTGGAGGCGCTCAAACTGCCTCCGATAAGCATCCCTCTGAGTAACAGGGAGAAACTTCTCCAGGAATAACTCTGAAAACATATCACAAGTCAAAGATGGAGACCCTGCTGCCCTAGCTAAACAGAAATACCTCCACCAAGTCTTGGAGGATCCAGATAGGCGAAATGCAGCAAAATCCACTCTATTGGACTCAACAATTCCCATGTTCCAAAGAGCCTCGTGGCAGCTATATAAGAAATCCTGGGGGTCATTAGAAGAAGCACCTCTAAATGTGGTAGTAAAGAGCTTGATGAACCTGTCCAGCCTCCACAAAGCATCTGCGGACATGGCCGCGGCATCGCCGGTCTGAGCAACTACCCCCAACTGAATTGCCATAGTTGGATGAACCACTAGAACCTGACCCTGGGGAGCTACCTGCTTCGGAGTACGTGTAGTAGGAGTCTGGGCTCCTCCTCTAGCCTGAGAAGTGGTTGTTGCTACAAGAAGCAATCCTGCTCAGGTGACACTCTCCATGATGCCCACCAACTGGACCAGAGCGTCCTGAAGAAATGGGATAGAAATAAACCCCTATGAGACCTGAGCTGGGCCCATCGGAACTGCTGCGGCTGGGTCCGGAACCTCCTCGTCAAAGTCAACCTGAGGCTCCGCCACTGGTGCTACTGCTCGGGGCTGAGCTCTGCCCTTACCTCAACCTCTAGTACGCCTCATCCTCTGCCCCTAGCGAGATCTGCCTGGGGCTTGGAATGTTGATCTGTAGATGAGGAAGCGCGTGTTCTTTCCATATGCAAAAGAATAGAGTAGAAATTCAATCAGCATTGAGAAACCAAATCGCACGACAAGAAAGAACAAATGTGATGTTTTCCTAACTCTGTAGCCTCAATACAGACGTCTCCGCAACGATCCTTCAGACTCTACTATGTTTCTCCGTGAGTTGTGAGACCTATGTAACCTAGTGCTTTGATACCAACTTGTCACTACCCGGATTTTCCACCCTCGCGGGTCGTGATGGCGCCTACTAATAGGAGCTAGGCAAGCCAAACTCAACTACTTTTCATTTAAACACCTATTTCTTTTTGATAATTAACAACATTAAAATAAAAGCATCCGAATTAAATCATAAGCGGAAGTCTCAATTCTAGATAGCTGAAAAAAATATAAAATCTCAACATGTATCTCTACTCAAGAACTGGAGTCACATACTCATGAACATATAAGAAGTACTAAATACAAAGTCTTAAAGAAACATAAATATATTTATCTCGAATACAATGAGATGACAGTCTAATGTAAGGATAGAGGAGACGTCGGGCCTGCGGACGCCTGCAAGGCTACCTCAGAGTCTCGATGGACTGAAGGCCTACTCCCGTGCTAATGTCGCTGCGGCTGCTGCTGCTCGAAACCCGGACCTGTGCAAATAGCACAAGTGTAGCATCAGCACAACCGACCCCATGTGCTGGTAAGTGTCTAGCCGTACCCCGGCGAAGTAGTGACGAGGCTAGACTGGACTACCATATAAACCTATTCGATTATATATACATATACAGTGGAATCGAAAATACAAGACAAGTAAGCAATATGGGAGGGGGAGCATGATGTGGGGAGATAACAATATTAATAGTAAATCCAGAATAACAATCCAAGGGCAGCTCAGAATTTACAGCGGACAAGAAACTAATACCCAAAATAAACACATTGTATCAATAATTTTTGCGGCGCGCAACCCGATCCCAATATATTTCATCATTGTTGCGGCGTGCAACCCGATCCATAAACATCATTGTTGCGGCGTGCAACCCGATCCATATCGTTTATCATTGTTGCGGCGTGCAACCCGATCAATATCATTTATCATTATTTCAGCGTGCAACCCGATCCATATCATTTATTATTGTTGCGGCGTGCAACCCGATCCTCAAATATCATTTATCACATTTATCACTCTACCTCACCCAAACAACAATCACAATTAAGGGGCAAGGAAGTAAACAAGTATTGAAGGAAATCCCGACAAGGGAATATAGTTAAACAATAAAATCTCGGCAAGGGAATAATATCAATAAACTTAATATTCCGGCAAGGGAGAAAAACAAACAAAATCAACAAAACGCCCCGGCAAGGGAATAACCAATAACCCTTCCTCTTTTTTTCATTTCTTATTTTATAATTCACTTTATCGCTCGAGCCAATGCTCCTCGAAATCAAATGATCATATTGTCTTTCACATGCTCTTTACAACATATAGAAATCCTCAAATAAGCACGGAAATTACAACCAAGTCATGATAATCTTATTATGAGGACTCACGGCCATACTAGACACCAATGTATAGAAATTCGTCACCATGCCTATACATCATACTCGATCGATTAGCAAGTAGCAAACAAGACTCAACTCCTGTTCTCTGAAGCTATGGTTAGACCAAACACTTACCTCAACTTCCACGGCCAAATCAATCCACAACAATTGCTTTCCCTCTCGAACTCGGCTCCAACTCAATCAAATCTACACAATAATGACTTTATATTGTCAATATATGCTAAATTAATCAAACCCAAGGCCTAAATATAGATTTCCAAGATTTCTTCCCAAAATTCCAATAATCGACCCCGGGACCGCTTGGTCAAAACACGAGGCTCAGACCAAATTCATATCACCCATTCTTCCATGAGCTCGAATATATAATTTGTTCTCAAATTCGACCCCAAAATAAGGTCTAAATCAAGAAAAATCAAAAAGCCCTAACTCTACCCAATTCCCCCAATTTCCACCCTAAATTACAAGATTTAAGCTTAGGAATTCGATGGATATTGATGAAAAATGAAGGAAACTAGTTAAGATTTACTAACCCACAAAGTCTTGGTGAAAGGGGCTTCAATGGACACTTGGTAACCTTGAAGAAGAAGGAGCTCGTGTGTTTTTGTGAAGTGTTCGCGACCAAACTGATTCTGGAATTTAATTATAACTGGGCAGAAATTGCTCTTTGCGTTCGCGGGAGCAAGGCCACGTTCGCGAAGGGTTTACTCATTTGACCATCGCGTTCGCGATGAGAAGAATGCGAACACGAATAGGAATACTGGGAGGGTCCGAGGAATTGGTCTACGCGAACGCGTTGACATATACGCAAACGCGATGAGGTAAGGCTGGGACCCTATGTCACACCTCCTTTTTACCTACTACACCCCGAAAGGGGTGTATCATAAAGGGAGTTTTTTCAATTAAAGGACAATCGAAATGGGATTCGTTTATTAAGAGATTCAGAGTCGCCACTTGGGAGATTTATGGTGTCCCAAGTTACCGCTTTGAATCCCGAATCGAGGAAAAGGTTTGACTCTGTTTAACAGTCCGCGAACCAAAAATCCGGATAAGGAATTCTGTTTACCCGGGAGAAGGTGTTAGTCATTCCCGAGTTCGATGGTTCTAGCACGGTCGCTCAACTGTCATATTTGGCTTATTTATCTGATTTTACAACATGCTTTAACTTATGTGCTTTCTAACCGTAAACCGCTCTTATTATTATTTTTAGGAAAATTGAACGTCGTTTGAAACATGTCTTTGGATCACATCACATGAAATGCACCCGCAATCCGAAACACATTCTATCCAATGTTTTAGGATTTGGATTTGGGTCACATGAAATGCACACCCGAGTTTAGAAAGGTAGAATTATTAAATGTCGGGCCTAAAGCAACTAGCGTATTATTAAATTTATGGGAGGCCATGAAATTCATTAAGTGGCACGTCCCGAATTCTAGTATTTTATATAAACATTTATTGTGGGCCCCGCAATTTATATGTTTCATTTAGCAAGGCTCATCTCGTTTATTATTTAAAGGCCAATCTTAAAGCAACTATGATTTTCTATTTTTATTTGTCTCTAATAATAAAAGAAGTCCTAATTAATTTGTTATTGGATTAAAGAAAAACCAGAAGGAAAATTGTACCCAGGTCTACATAAAAAAGAATGGCCAATCACAGGCCTTGGCCCAGGCCCAAACGTACGCAGCATCAGAACTGGACCTGGGCCGGTCATTAGGGCGCTGAAGCTTACACTTCTCGAAAATGGGCTGTTAAGCCCAAACCGTTAAACCAAACCAAGCTTCAATCCAATATGAACAAGTGTTCACCAAATTTGCTTCCGGTTATTCAAAGGATGTTCAACAATTCATAACAAAGAAAAACGGTATTCACTTACTTAAATTGAAACATTGACCATTCGCATTCGAGCTTAAGGCTAAGTAGATCTTACCTATTTAATTACTAGTGAATTTCTGGATATTACTAAGGCAAACAACAAACTGGAAGCATGATTTCATTACACAAAAAAGGCTAATTATTTTCAGCCTGAAACTAAATTATTGGAACTGTAGTTGTCAATACACATGAGAATCATAAGGCTCGAAATCATTTTCTGCCTTAGCCATTCCTCTAATCTCAGAAATTATATTTACACAAGCAAAACTAAATTACAATATAGCTAATGAACACTCATTATTTTGACAGTCTGAAGAGTTTAAGTACAGTCCAAGTTATACGGCTTAGTTTTTAGTCCAATTATACAGTGTAAAGGCAAACTAAAATGAACCTAAACAAGTACAAATTATCTATTAATTATTCTACTATGATAGCTTGAATACATAGATTCCAGGCAGCAAATAGGTGAGCACCTCATTTCAACATTTCAACTTTCAAAGCTACATCAATACATGGTTTGAATATGTACCTGGAAGTGGAAATACAATGAAAAAGAACAGATCAGCAACAATAGTAATACCAGCAGCAGCAATGGGACAGTTTGAAACACCCAACACAGTAACCAAATAGACCAAAATAAAACCCAGCAATCCACAGAATCAACAACAATTCACAGAATCAACAGCAACCAATAACTGACCCCCAAAACGACTCAATTGAAACCAAACACCAATCGAAATACATTGGGAAACACCCTAAAATCCAGCAACCAGAAGCTGAATTCGAAAATGTGACTTGATGATTAGTGTCACACCTCCTTTTGGCGCTACCGCACCCCGCGAAGGGTGCAGTAAAGGGAGTTTTTCCAATTAAAGGACAACCGAAACGGGATTCGTTTATTAAGAGATTCAGATTCGCCACTTGAGTGATTTATGGTGTCCCAAGTCACCGGTTTGAATCCCGAATCGAGGAAAAGATTGACTCTATATTACAGTCTGCGCACCAGAAATCCGGATAAGGAATTCTGTTAACCCGGGAGAAGGTGTTAGGCATTCCCGAGTTCCGTGGTTCTAGCACGGTCGCTCAACTGTTATATTCGGCTTAATTATCTGATTTTAAAACATTTGAACCTATGTGCCAATTTTAACTTTGAACCGCTTTTATTATTATTATTATTTTTTAAAAGACTTACAACGTCGTGAAAACGGGTCTCGAACCACGTCACATCAATACACCCGTGGTTATTGACACGTTTCAACTTCGTTGAGATTTGGATTTGGGTCACATAAATGTGCACCCGAGTTTAGGGAGATAACATTATTAAATACGCGCCTAAAGCTACTAACGCGTTATTATTTTGAGAAGGCCGTAAAATTCGATAAATGGCCTGTCCCGAAATCTAAGCGTTTAAAATACCCATCTATTGAGGGCCCCAAAATTTGCGCGTTATTTGGCGAGGCTTGTCCCATTTATTATTTAAATGCTAATTAACCGCTTTTATTATTTATTATTTTAAAAGAGAATTGCAACGTCGTGAAAAGGCATCTCGAACCACGTCACAATCAATGTACCCATGATTATCGACACATTTCGACTTCGTCGAGATTTGGATTTGGGTCACATAAATGTGCACCCTAGTTTAAGGAGGTAATATTAAAAGGCGCGCCTAGCGCGTTATTATTTTGGGAAAGGCCGCGAAATTCGCTAAACGGCCCATCCCGAAATCTAAGTATTTATTATAGCCGTTTATTGAGGGCCCCGCAGCTTGTGCATTTTATTTGGCGAGGCTCGTCTCAATTCTATTTTTTTAAAGGCTTATTTAAACTAAAAGCTCGGAGGGCCATAAACTGTTT
>MU745881.1:25019-56262 GCA_026770625.1 Nicotiana glauca
TTTTTAAAAGACTTACAACGTCGTGAAAACGGGTCGCGAACCACGTCACATCAATGCACCCGTGGTTATTGACACGTTTCAACTTTGTTGAGATTTGGATTTGGGTCACATAAATGTGCACCCGAGTTTAGGGAGATAATATTATTAAATACGCGCCTAAAGCTACTAACGCGTTATTATTTTGAGAAGGCCGTGAAATTCGCTAAATGGCCTGTCCCGAAATCTAAGCGTTTAAAATAACCATCTATTGTGGGCCCCTCAATTTGCGCGTTATTTGGCGAGGCTTGTCCCATTTATTATTTAAAGGCTAATTAACCGCTTTTATTATTTATTATTTTAAAAGAGAATTGCAACTTCGTGAAAAGGCATCTCGAACCACGTCACAATCAATGTACCCATGATTATCGAAACATTTCGACTTCGTCGAGATTTGGATTTGGGTCACATAAATGTGCACCCGAGTTTAAGGAAGTAATATTAAAAGGTGCGCCTAGAGAGTCTAACGCGTTATTATTTTGGGGAAGGGCGCGAAATTCGCTAAACGGCCCATCCCGAAATCTAAGTATTTATTATAGCCATTTATTGAGGGCCCCGCAGCTTGTGCATTTTATTTGGTGAGGCTCGTCTCAATTCTATTTTTTTAAAGGCTTATTTAAACTAAAAGCTCTGAGGGCCATAAACTGTTTGTTATCTAATATGGCCCACCTATTCAACTAAGAATTATGGATATTTAAATTAAACTAGTTTGAAATTAAGTGCTCATAATTTATTCAACTTTCGAACCACCAAACCGACTAATAACTTGTTCAAATTATTGGAGCCTCTAATTCGACAAACTAGTCCAAGGAACTATTTATAAGCGATATTACGAGACAAGAAACTTCGGAAAAATGAACAGTCATGTCTCATTACGGAATTCAATAAAATGAACTAATTTTGAAAGCAAACATAAGCTAATGAACCATACATTTCATTCGACTCTTCATTCGGAGGTCCATGGGCAGATTCAACAAAATTTCAACTAAACAAATACACTAACAATTTCAAACAATCATGTACCATAGATTGTACCATATAACTTCATTTCTTCAAAATTTACTACGCAAAACTGAACAAAAGACAAGACAAGAATACGACCTTCAAAGAATAAGTTAGAACCTGGATTGTTTGATGGCTTTAATACTCAATAACGCACAGGACCGTGAACAAGATTTCAAACGGAAAACCTCGTCGGAAGGACCTCGACGGACTCAACCTCAGAACCGCTGAACATCGGTTGATTTCGGCTATTTTTCGAGCTGATTTTGGACTATTTTTGCTGGGTATTAGGAGAGGAGGGGGACTGATTTTTTTAGAATGGAGAAGAATAAGAACCGTCAAGAGGGTCGTCCCTCACTGCCCCTGTATATCCTGTGTATACGGAATGTATATCCAATGTATACCCCTATCCTAAGTTCCATTTTTTTTATCTGTCCTCTCTCTCAATATCCCCAGATCACTCTCTCTCGCTCCCTTTTTAACTTACCTTGCAGAATGGGGAGGTACGAAATTTTTCTTCTTTTTCAGTGTATATCTACTGTATATTCAGTGTATACAGAGTGTATACCGATCTCTCCTCTCCTTCCTCTCCCAGAATTTTTTGTTATCTCCCTTATATCTCGACCTCCCCCCCTCTTTTTTACATCCTCTCAGATTCAACCTTTAAATAGGCATCAAATTAGTGCATTTTCCATTACAAATTATACTTTTAACTTCTTTAATTATCCACTAGTTAGTGTTATTATTTAATTTTCATTAGTGTTAGTTTTACCCTACCAATATAGAAGCTTCCTAAGTTAGGTAAATACCTTATTTTTTATTTTTTATTTTTTATTTTATAAAATAAAACCAAAATTAATTTCTATCCCCAAATTATCCTCGAAAATTAAATTAATTAACCCCAATAATTATTACAACTAAAAACCAAATTAAAAGAAAATTGCCAAAATTCTACAATTGATGAGTAAAAATACAACACGACTATTTTTTATGATTTTTCTATTTATTTTCAAATAATAACTTTCTTAATTAATCTTAAAAATGTAAAATAAAATCCTAAATGTAGATGAAATATATTTTTTATATTTTTATGATTTGAAATAAATGTCAAAGCTAATCCTAATTAATTAAACTAAACATGAAACTATTTTTGTATTTTTTGTTTTTTTTTACATTTTTATGAAAACTAAAATATTTTTTGTAATTTTCATTTTTTCTTGTAAAAAAGTAAAAAAAAAATGTCAAAATGAGGTGAAATAGCTATATTAGATCTAAATTAAATATTTATGCTAAAATGTGAAAATTCTTGGGGAGGGTCAAAAATCACACGTCTACAATTAGAACTGAAATTCTTTTCAAGGTTCAATGGGAAGGTAGGTTTTACAGTTTGAATCCCAGTATTTTTAAGTGTTTTTCACACTCTAACAGAAAAGAAACTCTCAGAATCGATTTGGACTCTCAATTGAATGCCTTAGCTCTCTATCTCAGTGTGTTCAAGCTCTCTCCCAAAAGAAATCTATCCTCCCTGTGAACTTCATCCCCCCTCTATTTATATCCAAACTAAAGCCCTCCTCCAGCTCTTAAGAGTACTAACTTATTAAGAAAATGAACCCCTGCCATCATATTCCCTGAAACCCCACTACTATATGTCCCTATTCATTGTTTAATTCAAAGGTTATGGGTAAATGTTTGTTTAATCACCTCCCCATACTATTATGTTTTGTTCCCCACTATTTGTAAGCAAATACCTTAGTTTAATGGTATATTAGTACTTTACTGACAGACCACTCAAAGTTAAACCGTTTTCAACTTTTTAAATCCCAAATCACCCCCTGATGCCCTGTGATTTTCTGTCCTACCCCAGTCCCCTTCAAACATGTACAAAATCGCAGCTATAACCAATTCACCTAATCAATTAACTAATTAATATCATTAAACTAACTCTTAGTTGACACTAGCACACCTAAAACAAAATTCAAAATCAGGGTCAGACTCACATCAGGCCCTAGACTCAACAAAAACATTATGATTAAACTCAACAACAACTTTGACCTCGAATTAGATCACACGGCTTTACAAACACAGATGAAAGATTCAGGGATTCAGGACATAATCAGATTGGACTATTAAGGTCCAGTTTTTTAAACCATGATTGACACGGACTCGGGGAATAAACTAACACAATTCTAAATTAAACCTAAACAAGAGCAAATGAACACTGTAAATACACTGAACGAAAATAAACTGAATTCATATGCAAAATGATGAACAACAAAGAGAAGGGAAACAAACATCACACAAAATGAAACAATTTGAACTAATAATACCAGTGAACACTTATAGGAATAGTCACAGTTTTATACAAGACTTATTGACACTGACTAATTCGAATCATTCAAACAAAAAAAAATCAGGAGAAGACAAATCCGGAGTAAAACCAACCTTTAATTCTACATGGGACAAGAAAGTGAGTAGAAGATGAATTAATGGATGAAAACTAACAGAAAAATAAAACGAAAACCTACCAGTTTAAACGGGGACTGGGTTCGAACCTCCACCCTTTTGGACTTGCGACCAATATGGAACTTAGTCGAGTATTCTTGAATGAGAACACTCAACTAAGGTCCATTTTGACCTCAGTCATTGAGCTAGCTTCAGACCGTCATCTTAAAAGGCTTGATTCGAGACACTCCCGAAGCATTCGAGGGTAAACAATCACGGACCACGGAAGAGGGAGTCGAGGTGGTGGTGGGATGTGATTTTGGGAAGGTTTAGGTCTGGCGCCGCCACCAGGGGATCTTGTGGCGGCGCTAGGTTTTTTGGCTCAAAATTGATATTCGAAGAGGCGGGTTGGGATTCGAGGGAAATCAGTGGTGGTTTAAGGATGAGGGAGGTCTAATGGTCATTTGGTGTTAGTTTGGAAAGGTTTGGTGATGCTGGGGTTTTGGGGTCGATTTCTGATCTAATATTCGAAATGATCTACAAGGATTCGAGGTTAGCTGGTTAGGGATTTGGGATGGGGAGGTCAAGAGGGTGATATGGTGTAAAAATAGGGGTGTCTGGACGCCGGCTGCCGTTGTAGGCGATTTACGGCGGGCGGAGGGCGGCGGAGTTAGGCGGTGAGAGACGAGCTCGTCTCTGAGCTGTTAGAGATGAGGGAGGGTGGGGTTCGGCTTGGGAGGGCTGGGGTGTGTTTGGTTACTTATATACGGGGTTGGGGATTTGATCATCGCCATTGGATCAACCGAGATCAACGTCCTGGATTGCTCACTGAAGTGGAACGACGTCGTTCCATCGAAGTAGAGACCGGACCGGTCTTTGGCAAACGGGCCGGGTTCGGTTCTTGGATACGGGTACAGATCTGTGACCGTTGGATATGGCTTGGGTGAATGGCTGGGATCTTTTTCCATTGAAACGACGTAGTTCGGCTCCTATACTACGTCGTTTCACCATCCATTGAGAGGAGCTGCCTGGACCGGGTATGGGCAGAAGTTTGGGCTTGGAATTTTCTTTAAAACTGGCCCAATTCCGATTTTTCCAACTCTTCTTCTATTTGTTTCTTCTATTCTCTTTGTTTTATTTCCTAATTAATAAGACTAAAATTCTAAATTATAAACCCAATTAAAAATACTAATTAATTCCTAATAACAATTATCACCCACAATTAAATACCAACTACAATAAAATCACACAATTGGAGATTAAATGCTAAAAATGCAAAGTACATATTTTTGTGATTTTCATTCTCGCAAAACCAAGTATTGTTTTATTAATTTTCTAATTGTAAAATTAAATCCTAAATGCGCATGCTACACATATTTTGTATTTTTCCTTAATTAAAGTAAAAATAATCATGCACAGACAAATACAAATAATTAACAAAAAAAACACAAAATCCACAAAAATCGCAAACACCACAAAACTATTTTATTTTGAATTTTTGGGAGTAGTTCTCGTAGGGCAAAAATCACGTGTTCACAACTGCCCCTCTTTGCCTGTAAACACGAAGAGTTTTCGTGCAAAGACAAAGTGAGCGGATACGAGCGATTTTTTCCCGTTTGAACACTCCGTGTGAAGCATTTTTGAAAGATTTTGACCAAACCTTTGCTTCAGAGGTTTCCTACATATCCTTGGCTAAAAAGGAATCAGGTCAATGTAGTTCGGGAAGTTTTGGTAGCTGGGACTACCATGAAGCTGTGGTTTCATTCTTACTGCTGTTGCCGCTGCTGCTACTGCTTACTAACCTCCTTATTACACCGTGCTAAAAGAAAATAAGAAGCTAGACTAAAAACTATGAATTACAAAGTCTTATCTAGAATCTTCCAACTTGCTCTTGTGTCTCATGTTGCCTTGTTGTGTTGTTGACTTGTGTTTCCTCTAATGTTTCTTTGTTTCTGACTTGACTTGTAGTCTTCTCTTCCTCAAATGGATGTCCGATTGCCAAACTCGAACTGCTTCTTTCCTTCTTGCGAAATTCGAATTGTGTCTTTCATTTGAAGATTGAACTGCCTTCTTTTGACCATTGTTATCTTCCTTCTGACTTCCGAACTTGAATTTATTCCTCTGATTTTTGTTGTATTCCTCTACTCTCCGGACGGATTACTGACATCTGAACTTAAAAAGGTACGCCTCCGTTCTCCAGGCGGGCTCCTGACTTCAACTAATAACGCCTCCGTTCTCCAGGCGGGCTCCTAACCTCACCAACTACTTAAAAAGGTAACGCCTCTGTTCTCCAGGCGGGCTCCTGACTTCAACGACTTAGGAAAAATAACGCCTCCGTTCTCCAGGCGGGCTCCTGACTTCAACTACTACTTAAAAATAACACCTCCATTCTCCAGGCGGGCTCCTGACTTCAACTACTACTTAAAATAACACCTCCATTCTCCAGGCGGGCTCCTGACTTTAACTACTACTTAAAAATAACACCTCCATTCTCCAGGCGGGCTCCTGACTTCGACAACTCAAACTGTATTCCATCGATATTGTTCTCCCTTGCCTCCTTAACTATTACCCTTTTGAAACTTCCTTCAAAACTGCTTTCATTAGAACTTGTGTTATCCTCCTCCAAAACTACTTCCCTTAAAACTTGCGCTGTCTTTCTTCGACACTTGATTTCTTTAAAACTTGTATTGCCTTCTTCCGAAACTTGCTCCTTAAAACTTATGTTGTCTTGATTTCTTTCAAACCTGAATTGACTTCACTACTCTTCAGATGGGTACCCGTCTTCAAGAAAATTTTCAAAGTGGAAGAAAATTTTCTGCCCCAGTTGATAATCTTCCTTGTGGCCTGTCTTTCCGCCATCAATAACATTTCTTATCCCTGTTTCAAATCAAAGAAAACTTTGTTAGTTTAAAGTGTGCGGGAGTGGTTGTGGTACTCCTGTTGGGGATGGTTTTCCCTTTCTCCTTTCCATGCTCTGCGTTGTCCGATCATCTTGAAACTTGACCGATAACTTCCGGCCTTTTTGACAATTCCTTATTCACCAACTTCTCAATTGTTGTTTTCCACCCTTACTCCATACTTTCCCCGAAATCTTAGACCAATCCATCATTTGGTCTTATAACAACGTCTTTCTCGTCCCATTACATCATCTTCGACCTGTCCTATCCACATCTTTGCTTTGCACCATATTGGAAACTGGTAGTAAGCTCTGAAAATCCTTCTTAAAAACGAATTACTATTGAAAAAATCTTGACAAAAGAAACGAAAGATGATGACTTCAAAGATAAAAAGAAGAAAAATCGTTCTGAACAATTGTTTGAGGGGACGAAAAAGAAAAGAACTTATCTGAATGGAATAACCGATCCCAATGATCATGTCGTGCATTTCGGATTAATCAACCCAGTCTATCTATATCAATCGATTTTCTGATGGCCTTATCTTGCATTTCAAAAGGTCCCGCAACCCAACTCTTTTCCCGAATCAACATCTTTATTCTGCTTGATGCCTCGGCGGATCCTTTCCGTCAATCTTATCTTGTTTGTCTTCTTTTAACTCTTTGTCGCCTCATAGTGCCCTTCGAGGGGTTTTCACTAATAAGACTCTCTCATTTCTATCAACTCTCGTCACCTTATGGTGCCTGTGAAGTTTTTCACCGCTAAGACTCTCTCATTTTCTTTCTCTCAACTTCCGTCGCCTTACGGTGCCTGTGAAGGTTTTCACCGATAAGGCTCTCTTATTTTATTTCTTTCTGCTGGGGATCAGAGTGTTTATTCTCGACTTCCATTTGCCTGACTTGGCACTTCTCGGAGATTGATCGGGAGGTCTTTCTTTGGACATCAATATGGGTGTTTGTGTATGGTTAAGAGAAAAGGGTATCATAAGTTCAAAACAATTTTGATGAGTAAAATATTACAACTCTTGGAATCTAATTTCTTTCCCAAAATTACAGACACAACTTCTGCCCCAGTTTTCTTACTTGGGGGTCTTTTGATTTTTTGTTACACTATGACTGAGCCATGAAACGCCTACGTATCCTCTTTGAGGAATCAGGTCAAACGTAGTTCACCCAATTCCTTTGTTTTCTTGTGATTTTTCTTTTCTTTTGTTATTATATATTTTTTTCTTTTTTGTTTTCTTTTTTTTTCATTTTCCTTAATGATTCCAAAAGAGGGGTATGAAAGAATAAACAAGGCTCAAAAGGGGAAGCAGTAAAAGTGTTTGGATAGAAGAACAAATTGCTTCCGTCATTTCATTCTCCGATACAATGCCAAATACAAACAAACAACAATTACAATCAAAGAAATCATATATAATATCTCTTGACGGTGTCAGAATTGATAGCCATGTATATACATCTTCCTTCAACATCTGTCAAATGTAAAGCGCCATTGGACAACACTCTGGTCACAATAAACGGCCCTTGCCAATTTGGGGCGAACTTGCCCTTTGCTTCAGCCTGGTGTGGAAGGATTCGTTTCAACACTTGTTTCCCCACTTCAAACTTCCTGGGACGCACCTTCTTATTGTATGCTCTTGCCATCCTTTTTTGATACAATTGGCCATGACATACTGCTGCCAATCTATTTTCATCAATCAAGCTCAACTGCTCCAAACGGGTTTTGACCCACTCGTCATCATCAATCTTAGCCTCAGCAACAATTCGAAGAGACGAAATTTCAACTTCTGCCGGTATCATTGCTTCAGTTCCGTATACCAACAAATAAGGAGTTGCACCCAATGAAGTACGAACAGTAGTGCGATAACCCAACAACGCAAATGGTAATTTTTCATGCCATTATATGGGCCCTTCTACCATTTTCCTCAATATCTTCTTTGTATTCTTGTTGGATGCCTCAACCTCTCCATTCGCTTTGGGACGATATGGGGTGGAATTATGGTGTGTAATCCTAAACTTTTAACATACTTCTTTTATCAAACTGCTGTTAAGATTAGCACCATTATCCGTAATGTTCACCTTTGGGATCCTAAATCTACAAATAAGATGGGAATGAACAAAATCCACCACTACTTTCTTGGTTACCGACTTGAAAGTTTTAGCTTCAACCCACTTGGTGAAATAGTTGATGGCCACCAGAATGAACCTATGAGCGTTGGAAGCTGTCGGCTTGATAGGTCCAATGACATCCATGCCCCATGCAACAAAGGGCCATGGCACTGACATTGTGTGTAATTCTGTTGGCGGAGAATGAATCAGATCTCCGTGTATCTGGCATTGAAGGCATTTACGCACAAAACTGATACAATCTCGCTCCATAGTGAGCCAATAATGCCCTACTCGAAGAATCTTCTTTGCCAACACATACCCGCTCATATGTGGTCCACAAACTCCAGAATGCACCTCTGTCATAACTGTCGTGGCTTGGCTAGCATCTATGCATCTTAGAAATCCCAAATCCGGTGTTCTTTTGTACAACACTCCTCCATTGAGGAAATATCCACTTGCTAACCGTCGAAGGGCTCTCTTTTGATCTCCTGTGGCCTGCGCCGGGTATATCCCCATCATGAGGTACTCCTTGACATCGTAGAACCATGGTTTGCCATCCAGTTCTTCCTCTATCATGTTACAATAAGCATGTTGGTCACGAACATGAATATGCAATGGATCAACATGAACTTTATCTAGATGATGCAACATTGATGCTAAGGTGGCTAAAGCATCGGCAACCTCATTATGAATTCTTGGGATGTGCCTAAACTCCACTGTTTGAAAATGTTGACACAAATCGTGCAAGCATTGTCGATACGGTATAAGCTTCAAATCCCGCATTTTGCATTCTCCTTCAATCTGATGTACCAGGAGGTACGAATCTCCTAAGACCAGAATGTCCTGGACATGCTTGTCCGCAACTAACCGTAACCCCAAAATGCATGATTCATATTCAGCCATGTTGTTGGTACAATAAAACCGAAGCTGAGCCGTAACAGGATAATGATGCCTTGTTTCAGAAATAAGCACTGCTCCTATTTCGACTCCTTTCGCGTTTGCCGCTCCATCAAAGAAAAGCTTCCATCCTGGTTCTTCAGTTAATTCCAGCTCATCGATATGCATCACTTCTTCATCCGGAAAATACGTCCTTAATGGCTCATATTCTTCATCGACCGGATTCTCGGCCAAGTGATCCGTCAATGCCTGTGCTTTCATCGCAGCTCGAGTCACGTAAACAATGTCAAACTCCGTAAGCAAAATCTGCCACTTTCCAAGCCTCCCTGCGGGCATAGGCTTCTAAAAAATATACTTCAATGGGTCCAGACGAGATATGAGGTAAGTAGTATATAATGACAAATAATGCTTCAACTTCTGTGCCACCCAAGTTAGGGCGCAACATGTCCTCTCAGGTTGAGTGTACTTAACCTCATAAACCGTAAACTTCTTGCTGAGATAATAGATAGCTTGCTCCTTCCTTCCTGTGATGTCGTATTGCCCCAGTACACAACCAAATGAATTCTCCAGGACCGTTAGATAGAGAATCAAAGGTCTCCCTGGCTCAGGCGGAACCAACACAGGTGGGTTTGACAAGTACTCCTTTATCTTATCAAATGCCTCTTGGCACTCTTCAGTCCATTTGATCGCAGCGTCCTTCTTCAACAGCCTAAAAATGGGTTCGCAAGTTGATGTGAGATGAGCAATAAACCTGCTGATATAGTTCAACCTTCCTAACAGACTCATCACTTCGGTCTTGTTCTTCGGAGGTGACAGTTCTTGGATAGCTTTGATGTTTGACGGATCTAACTCGATGCCGCAACGGCTGACTATGAAACCCAATAGTTTTCCAGATGGAACACCAAATGCACATTTGGCGGGGTTGAGCTTAATATCGTACTTTCGAAGTCTTTGAAAAAACTTCCTTAGGTCTCCTACGTGGTCTGCCTGGTGCTTGGATTTTATGATCACATCATCCACGTATACCTCAATCTCTTTATGTATCATATCGTGGAACACAGTAGTCATTGCCCTCATGTACGTTGCCCCAGCATTCTTCAAACCAAATGGCATTACCCGATAACAATAAGTTCCCCGTGGTGTGATGAAAGTCATCTTTTCTGCATCCTACTCATCCATCAGAATCTGATGATACCCAGCATAGCAATCCAGAAAAGATCCGATCTCACATTTGGCACAATTATCGATCAAAATATGGATGTTGGGTAATGGGAATTTATCCTTTGGGTTTGCTCTGTTCAGATTGCGATAATCAACACACACCCTGATTTTTCCATCTTTCTTCGGTACTGGCACCACATTAGCCAACCAATCAGGATACCGAATGACCCGAATAACCTTTGCATTCAACTGTTTGGTTATCTCTTCCTTAATTTTCACACTCATAGCAGTTTTGAATTTCCTCAACTTTTGCTTAACGGGGTGAAATGTCAGGTCAGTGGGCAATTTGTGAACCACTAAGTCGGTGCTCAAACCTGGCATGTCATCGTATGACCATGCAAAAACGTCTTTGAATTCAATAAGGGCCTTGATTAATTCTTCCCTGACATTTGGTTCAATGTGGATCCTTATTTTAGTTTCCTTGACGTCATCCGCATCCCCTAGATTGATAGCTTCCGTGTCATTTAGGTTGGGTCTGGGTTTCTTTTCAAATTGGCTTAATTCTCTGTAAATTCTTCGAAGGCTTTATCCTTATCGTATTCCGACCCATCATCATAATCTACCTCTTGTGTTAATATTTCAGAATTAGATTGATTTTTTAGACTAGGTTGAAAATCCATCGTGCATGCCATGTCATTAAGACCAGTATAAAGAAAACTGTACAAAAAATAAGAAAACAAATTAAAATAAATAAGATAAGGAATGAAGAAAAACTTTTATTTTATTGAAGTACGGGATAACAAGGTTTCACATTTTGACGAACACAAAACAAAAGAAATCTGGATTACAACCCTGGAATAATCCAGACAACAGGAAGGAAAATCAGAGCCGACTACCAAGACTCTCTAGTAGCCATCCAATTGTTGATCTTTGCCTTTTGCCCCACGAACTGCACATCTGCCTTGCTGGACCCTTCCCCAACATCTAAAATGTTAACCTCGGCAAATAACCTTTCGAACCCCTTATTCAAATCTCCATCTGCACCAATTAATGACCCTGTAACCTTGGACAACAATTTCTTTTTGACGCTTGGTCTGACAAAAGATCTGGACAGGCACGGGATTGGCTTGGGAAGGACCCACACCCTCTTCTTCATCTTGCGGGCACATCTTACATCTGCAGTAGTGGGCTTGAACCCCAATCCGAAAGTATCCATATTCTTGGGAAGAGAGACTGTTTGTATAATGCCCTGAAGATTAGTACCCAGACCTTTGCCCGGTATGAAACTGTTCTTTAACATTTCTGATGCCACCATGATAGTTGCGGCCACTATTTTATGAACTGGAATGCTTTTCCCTTTCGGGATCTTTTCTACTGATGCTGCGTCAAAGACTTGGTAAACCCACAGCCCCTTGTCACCATCAACTTCTATGAAAGGCACAATGGCATCACTTACAGCACCCATATTGTCTTCACCGTGAACTACGATCTCCTGTCGGTCCCATTCTAACTTGACCATCTGATGCAATGTAGAAGGAACTGCCTTGACGACGTGGATCCATGGTCGCCCCAACAAAAGATTATAAGAGACCGCCATGTATAGTACCTGGAATTCCATAGTGAACTCCACTGGCCCGATCGTCAACTCTAGTATGATGTCACCCACTGTGTCTTTGCCTCTACCATCAAACCCTCGAACACAGATGCTATTCTTATGAACTCTATTATTATCAACCTTCAGCTTGTCCAACGTAGACAAAGGACATATGTTTGCACTGGACCCATTGTCAACTAACACTTGAGTGGCTACGGAATCCTTACACTTCACTGTCAGATAAAGAGCTCTGTTGTGTTCTGTACCTTCCATGGGCAACTCATCATCGGAGAAGGTCACTCTATTTACCTCAAAGATCTTGTTTGCTATTTTCTCTAGGTGGTTCACAAAGATCTTATTCGGAATATGGGCTTCATTTAGAATTTTCATCAATGCCCGTCGATGCTCGTCTGAATGGATCAATAATGATAGCAATGAGATCTGCGCTGGTGTCTTCCTCAGTTGTTCTACAATGGAGTAATCTTGCGCCTTCATTTTCTTTAAAAATTCTTCTGCCTCTTCCTCGGTTACAGGCTTCTTGACCGCTACTGGATTGGCCTTTCTTAACTCTGCGGGAGCATAAAAACTTTTCGAACGAGTTAGACCTTGGGTTTCACACACTTCTTCCATAACTTCCTTCCCCTTATACATTACTGTCACTTGACCATAATTCCATGGCACGACCTTCTCACTGATTATTGGTAACTGAATTACTGGCTTGATAATAACCGGCTCCCTGCGAGCACCCTTCACAACCACAACAGGCCTTATTGCAGCCCCTGGTACTACCACTTTGGCTTGCTCTGGCTTCACTGCAATAATGCTTGACGACTCATTCTTAGCCCTCACAATTGGCTTGCCTTGGACCACTGACTTCCTTCTGGTTGATTTTTCCTTTGAACATGTGTCACTAGCCCGGATCATCATTACTGTTTGCGAGGGCTTCTTAAACTCCCCTCCCTTGTGTACCAATTCTATCATGTGGGTCTCATGATGAGCAGGCAACGAGTTCTGGTTAATGTTTGTTTGGCGCCTCTGGAGCCTGAACCTCAATTCACCGAGTATCGATAAGCTTCTGAATAGTTGTTTTTAACTTCCAGCATTTCTCCGTGTCGTGTCCAGGTGCTTCTGAACAGTATTCACAACTCACCGAGTGATCAAGATTTCTCAGGGGGGGGTTGGCAACTTAGCCTCGACTGGATTCAACAATCCCAACTGCCTCAGCCAGTTTAACAAATTGGTGTAAGACTCTCCCAGTGGAGTGAAAGTCTTTGGCTTCAGTGCCCTATCATTCCTGAAGGTTTGGTTCGGACGGAATCCTGTACCAGAGGGGTTCCTGTATGCTCTTGGAGGTGGGTAATTATTTTATGGGGCCGGTGCACGCTATGGTGCCTGGACGGGAGGTTGAACATATGTCTGAGCATGGTGGACGGAGGAGTGAGGATCGGGTGTTGGGTAATAATGATGTGGGTGGCTATATGGAGCATGGGAGTAATTTTGTCGGTGGGGTTGGGGTTGATTAAAGTAGGGTGAAGGGCCTCTGGATTCATACCAAGCTCTGGATTCAACCGCTGCGACATCTTCCCTCTTCTTCTTCCCGAGCACACCTCCCGTGCCGCTCTGGATAGCCTGAGTGGTGGCCTTGATTGCCGAATAACTCATTATCTTATTGGACTTGAGTCCTTCTTCAACCATGCCACCCATCTTTATGAACTCATTGAAAGATTTACCAACTGATGTCACCAGGTGACCAAAGTAGGTTGGCTCCAACGTCTGCAAAAAGTAATCCACCATTTCACTTTCCCTCATTGGGGGATCGACCCTCACTGCCTGCTCCCTCCAGCGGAACCCAAATTCCCTGAAGCTCTCTCCGGTCTTTTTCTCAATTTTTAACAATGTGAGACGGTCAGGGATGATCTCAAGACTATATTGGAACTGACCGGCAAATGCCTGCGCCAGGTCGTCCCAGGTGTACCACCTACTAGGATCCTGTCTCGTATACCACTATAGTGTGGATCCGCTCAAGCTTTGACCGAAGTATGCTATCAGCAGCTTATCTTTCCCACCTGCCCCTCTCATCTTACTACAGAAACCTCGCAAGTGCGCCACTGGGTCACCATGTCCTTCGTATAGATCAAATTTTGGCATTTTGAACCCCGCTGGTAGTTGAACATCGGGGAAAGGACACATATCTTTATAGGCCACACTGACTTGGCCACCCAACCCGTGCATGTTCCTGAAGGACTGCTCCAGACTTTTTACTTTGCGAAGCACGTCTTCCTGCTCTGAACTCTTAGACGGCCTCTCAGTTTCTACCGGGAGCTCAAAGTGAGGGGTATAAGTATGTGGCTCAGGAAATTTAAGGGTAGGTTCAGGAGGATAGTATGGGCTATCGTGAGCCTGAAACAATGGCTCGCTGGATGATCTTTGCAGTGTGGCGAGTGGAGGTGCCACGAAAATAGGAACAATTGGTGGAGGAGGGTCTTGTTTGGGTGGTGGATCTTGGGGAGTGTAAGAAGTTTTCCCCTGATAGTATTGGTAGATTGGGAAGATTGCCGGTGGGCCGCTGGGAGAGTATTCTGGAGTCTGTGCCGATGTTCGAGTAAGAGCGGTAGGAGGGATTGGTAATGACTGCCCCTAGCCCAGGCTAGGTGCATCTCTGCTATCTCTTGTCTCAACCTGTCCACTTCCTCCTTCATTATCTGCATTTCTATTTTTTCTTCTTCAACACTTTTGTCCGAACCAGACATGATCTTTGGTATTGGTCCTTTTGATCTTGTTTGGTAATGGTAATGTGCCAATACGTTCTAAACAAGCTAACTGTTTGAAATTTCTGGAACAACAAACTTGTTAGTTTTAGAGATTTAACAAATATTGCAATTTGCACGTTGGGATGCAATGCACCTAGGTAGTTTAACCATTTCTATCATGTCTTTGCTTCCATTGCATGCGTCATTCCGGCTTCTTATATCTTTGCCTCTTTTAAAAGTTTCCCAAACTTTCCTTTATTTTCCTTGTTTCTTTCTTTTTGTTTTTTCTATTATTCCCTTTTTTTTTCTTTTCTTTTAATGGTGGTTGAATCTTATGTGAATTGCCTACGTATCATGTCCCCGCATGAATCAGACCGTGCGTAGTTCTGCAATGATAAAGATGTAACAAAATTTCAGGATTTTATTAACAACTTCTTGGATTACAACATGATTCAAAACATTCAAAATCCCAACAACAAACTCTAAATAAGAAAATACTTCACTTAAAAACCTACTCAAAAACTTGAAAACTGTGATTTTAAAACTAGACTCTCAAAATCCCAAAAGTACAGACTCAAGACATCACTCCAATGCTCTAAAATTTCCTGGGGTCCGCGAGGCATCGTTCGGCCTTGCCGCGGACCTTTGTGCAAGAACCCTTTGCAACCCTTTCAACTCTTCCATGATCTGGCGGACATAAATCATCATCGTAGCAAAGAAGGTGGTACAAGTCATATCCTCACATGCTAGGCACTTCCTGGTGACGTAGTGCCTGATATCTTCAATTCTTTCCCTAATTCTGTCTTTTTTCCGAAGTAACCGCTCTATCTGTTGGTTCCGCGTTCTCAGCACTTGAGCATTGCGAAAGAGTTGATCTTGAAATTCATGCATCTGTTTCTCCATCCGTGCCATCAAGTCATAACAGCGTTTTCAATCAGCTTTGGAGTCTCTGGCTTGTCTGAAGACCCGTTCTTTGAGGGTAGACGTTGTTTCTCTCAACATAGTGATGTTCCCCTCGTAGTCTCTCTTCATCTGCCGCATACGTTGTGCCCTCTCTTCTGTACCTCTTGCCCATCTGGCTTGGATCCTTGCTAGTCTAGCTTCAGATCTACCAATAACTAGACTCTCAAATTCACAGAATCAACATCAACCAATAACTGACCCCCAAAACGATTCAATTGAAACCAAACACTAATCGAAATACGTTAGGAAACACCCTAAAATCCAGCAACCAGAAGCTGAACTCGAAAATGTGACTTGATGATTAGAACTGAAATTCTTTTCAAGGTTCAATGGGAAGGTAGATTTTACAGTTTGAATCCCAGTATTTTTAAGTGTTTTTCAAACTCTAACAGAAAAGAAACTCTCAGAATCGATTTGGACTCTCAATTGAATGCCTTAGCTCTCTATCTCTGTGTGTTCAAGCTCTCTCCCAAAAGAAATCTATCCTCCCTGTGAACTTAATCCCCACTCTATTTATATCCAAACTAAAGCCCTCCTCCAGCTCTTAAGAGCACTAACTTATTAAGAAAATGAACCCCTCCCATCATATTCCCTGAAACCCCACTACTATATGTCCCTGTTCATTGTTTAATTTAAAGGTTATGGGTAAATGTTTGTTTAATCACCTCCCCATACTATTATGTTTTGTTCCCCACTATTTGTAAACAAATACCTTAGTTTAATGGTATATTAGTACTTTGCTGACAGACCACTCAAAGTTAATCCATTTTCAACTTTTAAAATCCCAAATCACCCCCTGATGCCAGTGATTTACTGTCCTACCCCAGTCCCCTTCAAACCTGTAAAAAATCTCATCTATAACCAATTCACCTAATCAATTAACTAATTAGTCTCATTAAACAAACTCTTAGTTGACACTAGCACACCCAAAACAAAATTAAAAATCAGGGTCAGACTCACATCAGGCCCTAGACTCAACAGAAACATTATGATTAAACTCAACTACAGCTTTGACCTCGAATTAGATCACCCGACATTACAAACACGGATGAAGGATTCAGGGATTCAGGACAGAATCAGATTGGACTATTAAGGTCCAGTTTTTTCAACCATGATTGACACGGAACTAACACAATTCTAAATTAAACCTAAACAAGAGCAAATGAACACTGTAAATACACTAAACGAAAATAAACTAAATTCATATACAAAATGATGAACAACAAAGAGAAGGGAAACAAACATCACACAAAATGAAACAATTTGAACCAATAATACCAGCAAACACTTATAGGAATAGTCACAGTTTTATACAAGACTTATTGACACTGACTAATTCGAATCATTCAAACAAAAAAAAACCAGGAGAAGACAAATCCAGAGTAAAACCAACCTTTAATTCTACACGGGACAGGAAAGTGAGTAGAAGATGAATTAATGGACGAAAACTAACAGAAAAATAAAATGAAAACCTACCAGTTTAAATGGGGACTGGGTTCGAACCTCCACCCTTTTGGACTTGCGGCCAATATGGACCCTAGTCGAGTATTCTTGAATGAGAACGCTCAACTAAGGTCCATTTTGACCTCAGTCATTGAGCTTGCTTCAGACCGTCATCTTAAAAGGCTTGATTAGAGACACTCCCGCATGTAAAAATATATATATATATATATATATATATATATATATATTCTCAACTTATAATTTTTCTAATCTCATATAAAGAGTACAAATTCTCGTACGCTTAATTCTTAACATGGTAAAAAGATAACCTTTTTTTGTGAGAAAATAATTTCAATCTTTATAATAAAGAAAATCTCATAAACTTTTTCATATTATGTGTATAATTTAAAGCATATTCGAAAGTAGTAATATTAATAACTATATAAAATCATATTTTTCAAACTTTTTTTTACATAAATCTTCCACTCAAAATACCATATCAAATGTATATAATGGTATCAAGGTTGTTAAACTTACGGGGTCTTACTATAATATAGTCATAAATCCTCTATAATCTCATAAATAGTCTTAATTCCTTCAAGCTCATATGGATTACTACGACTTATTCTAATATTAAAGTACGGGATGTAATAGAATATAATGACCCGGTCAGTCATTTTGAGCTCTACCACGTCGTTCGACATTTTTATGCCTTGAGTAGCTTCACTTCATGAATTATAAATGACACGCGTAGTCAGAGTTGAACTTTGGGAAGTTAAGTGTTGATTCGGTGGAAAATTGTAAATTCGAAAGTTTTAAGTTGGAAGAATTGACTAAGGTGTGACTTTTGAGTAAACAACTTCGGAATCGGGATTTGAAGATTCCAATAGGTTCATATGATGATTTTGGAATTGTGTGTATGATTGGGTTAAGAATCGGGTGGCTCGGGAGTATTTTAGTGCCTATTATGGATAATTGGAATTTTGGATGAATTTCATAAGATTGGGTTGAAGTGTATTTTTGATGTTATTGATGTCTATTTGGGGTTCCCAGCCTTGTAATAGCATCATTATGTCATTTCTAACTAGTGTGCGAAATTTGATGTCATTCCGGATTGATTTGATCTTTTTTGGCACAGAATATAAAATGGAAATTTGAAAATCTATAAGTTTGATTTAAGGCGCGATTCGAAATTTTGATATTGTTTGGCGTGATCCGAGCCCTCGACTAAGTCCATGTTGTATTTTGAATGTGTATATTTGGTTGAGGTCCAGAGGGCCTCGATTGGATTCCAGATGGTTAAAGGATTGATTTTTGGACATAAGGAAAAGATGAAAAATTCTGGTTGCCGGTGCGATCGCTTTTGCGGAAGCTTCATCGCAGAAGCGGTCTCACAGAAATGAGGTAGTCATCGCAAGACCGACCAAGGCAGGGCTGGCATTTGGTCTCATAAGCAGAATAAAATTCGAACTTGCATCACCGTAAGTGCGGTGCTTGGAGCACAAGAGCGATGGGGTCGACTGGGCAAGTGGATCGCAGAAGCGAGATTTTTCTTGCAGAAGTGAGGCCGCAGATGCGCCATTTCTATCCACATAAGTAAAACTAGGTAACTTAGGATCGAGATTGATCATTTCATCATTTTTGTTTTGGATTTTTAGAGCTCGATTCTTGGGTGATTTTGAGGAGTTCCCAACATGCAACACAAGGTAAGAAAGTTCCCACTTATTGTACGCTAAATATAAGGTTTATAATGGAATTAAGGAGGAAAATTTAGGAAAAGTTGTGGGATTTTTGTAGGAAACATAAAATTTGATGATTTTGGATTTTGACCACGATTTTGAAAATGGAATTAGAAATAAATTATATATTTGAGTTTGTAATGTTATGGGTAAAGTTTATCTTTAAAAAAATTCAAAAATCCGAGCACGTGGCCCGATAGTTAATTTTTGTTGATTTTTTGGGCGAAGTTAGGAATTGCTATAAATTTATTAATTATAAGTGTTGGACTATATTTTGATTGAATTGCATATTGTTTGACTAGTTTCAGATCGTTTGGCTTTGAATTGAAGAGTTTGAGAGGCGTTTGAGCTGGTTATGGAACTTCGGAGCAAGGTAAGTCTCTTGTTTAACTCTGTGAGAGGGAAATTACCCCGTAGGTGTTATTCCTATGCAATGCTACATGTTGTGGGAGTTGCGCACGTATGAGTGATGAGTGTCCGTGCACATGGTAGAATTCCTGAGTATGTCCGGGTAGATTAGGATTCACACCATGCTTTATTTGTACAGGTTGAGTTATCGTTGGTTGCTTAATTACTTGATTTCACGTTACGACTTGAGACTAGACTTGAATAGAGTGTTAAACTTGCTACTATAGAGATTTGACGAGCTTCAAGATTAGCCATGAAATAATTGTGCTCGGCTTACGAATTTCTCCCGCGCTATGCATGTTCATCGAAAGATTTTTCCTTTAAACTCATAACTCACACGTTTATTCGTGAGTGGAGTCAAGGACCCGTTAAAGTTTCTTACTCTAATGAGATCAGGTCGTTCGCCTCGGCATGATTATATACCACACTCTTATGGGAGCGGGTCATTCGCTCCGCAGTATAATAGATGCATATATCGTTCGTGTCGTTCAACACTTGGTAATGCACATATTATGATGGGTTCGGGCCGTACGCCTCGGCATTTCTATAAATATTCTTATGGAATCGTGCGTAATATTTGATTAAAATACAGTATATCTGTTAGTTTTCCTTATTTGAATTATGATGGCGTATCTAGTGAGGTCTAGTGTGTGTATATATATATATACACACACACACATACAAACACACTCCCGGTTGAGAAAGTGATTTCTAATTTAGAGCTTGAGTTTATTTTTTAGAGGAGGATTGTACCATGTACTTATACTTTATTTCATTTATTTACTTTGCCCCATATCTGCAAACTTTCTATTGTATCTGTCTTATTGGACCACTAATAAATGTCGATGTCATCCCCTCGTCACTACTTCTATGGGGTTAGGCTAAATACTTACTGGGTACGCGTTGAATTACGTACTCATGTTGCACTTGCTGCACTTATTATGCAGGTATAGTTATGTTTCTGGTGGCCCTCTTGGTGCAGAGACGCGGCTATTGCGGGGACTTACAGCGAGCTGCACTTGCTTGTAATGATTTGCAGCGTCAAAGTCTCCATCAGAGTTATTTATATTTCATGTCTGACTTGTATTTCAGACGGCTGTTGTATTATTACTGTACTCCTTAATAGATGCTCACGCACTTATGACACTGGGTTTTGGGGGTTCCTATTGGATATTTAGTATGGAAGTTCACGTAATTATTATCATTTCACCCCGTAAATTCTATTTCATGCTATTAAATTAATGATAATTATGATATCAAAAATAATAAAAATAAGTAACTAAGTTGAGTAATCACTGTTGGGTTGCTTGACGGCGGCATTAGGTTCCATCACGACAGTCACGGCCCAAAATCCACTAAGGATCGTGATGGCGCCGGACAACACTGTCAGGCAAGCCAACCAAAGTACTTAATCAAATTCCCGTTTTAGGATTTTCCTTCAAATTTACCAATTAAGAAGATAATTGTCTCAAATCAATTTTAAATGATAAACAGTTAATACAAAATACTTCATAACCATCCCAGAACTCGGTGTCACAAGTGCATGAGCAACTTCTAAGAAAAATCGAATGAAGTACAACAATTGCCCGGAATACAATTAAATAGAAAATAAATAGAATCCTGAGAGAGAGACTATTCTAGCTGCGGGTCACCTCGAGGAAATACAGTTCACCTAGTCTCTTGTCAACCATGCTGCTACGTCCACTAGGCCACTAGAGGTGCATGTGCCTATGCAACAAAAATGCACAGAAGTGTAGTATGAGTACAAAAACAACGTGTACTCTAGTACCCCGCCTAATCTCGGAGAAGTAGAGATGAGATGGCAACTTCGACACATACTAATGGTCAAATAATAATATTATTAAGGCGGTGATCTCACGAATTTATTAAGAACAACAATAGATTCAAATGAATTACTAGACAGGTAAAACGTTCCTTTTTATAAAAAGCCTCCGGATTCATAATCCATTAATTAATAATTATCTCAAGTCGGGAGAGCAGCTACCAATATCAATAAATATCAAGGCAAGCAATATAAGCATGCACAACTCATACCGAGGTCGTACGACCCGATCCAACATAAATGTAAAATGTGCACTGCCGAGGGTCGAACAGCACAAACCATAGATGCATCTATTACCCCGCTCACGAATCACTCATGTGACGCGGTCAAATTTAAATAAACAATCACCCTGCTCGCGTATCATACATATGATGCAGGTACACACAGAAATAAATGCTAAAACAGCAAATTAAGATTTTATCGGGGAACATTTATCCAAATAAAAGCCAAATTCTCTTTTAATGAATTTTTGAGAAAATGATGTTTAATCCTTTTTAGAAATTCATTTACCAATTCGATAGGATTTCAGCAAGTCATACTGTCAATAACATTACAAGTATTCCAAGTACAGCATATTTTTGGGTCCTAGACTACCCGAACAATAATATAATAGTAGCTACGTACGAACTCTTGTCACCTCGTGCGTACGTAGCCCCACCAAATAGGAGCACATAACCAATAAATTCACTTATGGGGACAATTCTCTCTCACAAGGTTAGAAAAGAGACTCACCTCACTCCGAAGATCCATAACCAGCACTCCACGTTATTCCGAAGACTCGAACCGATGAATAAAGCTCCATAGCTAGCAAATAATGATACCAATCCGTTAATATACTCAACTATTCATTACAACCCAATTTATAACAATTTCTAACCCTAATCGAAAAGTTAACCAAAATGCCCTCGGGCCCACGTGCCCGGATTTTCAAATTTTTTTAAGAATAAGTTTACCCATAGCCTCACGAAATCAAATATATAATTTTCTCTAAATTTCATACCCAAAATCATGGTCAAATTGCAAGAATATTAATTTCTAGGTCTTTCTAATTTCTACCCATTTACATACTAAAATCTATACATAATCGATATATTTAACTCAAGATGGATAGGTTTAGCTTACCTTATCGTTGATGATGAAAAATCCCAATTGAAGCTCTCCCAAAAATTGCCCAAGCCAAGAAAATATGAGAGAAAATGGCCAAATCCCGATTTTTAACACACCTCTCTGGCTTCAGAACTTTCAGCACCTGCAGTCCCTCGACCTCTTATGCGGTTACGCAGGTGCGGCCCCACTACAACATCAACGGTCCTTCCCAGGCTGCACTTTTTTCCGCTTCTGCATCTTCTCTACCATAGGTGCGGTCCCACATCTGCGAAAAAATGATCGCATCTGCAGTTCCTTCTCTTCCAGTCCAAAACCGCATCTGCGGCTCCTTTGGCCGCTTCTGCGGCCCAATTCTCGCATGTGCGGTTATGACAGCAACCAGCAAGTCTAGCCTTCCAAAATTTCTATTTTCAGTCTGTTAACCACCCGAAATCCACCCAAGGCCCCCGGGACCATAACCATTCATACCAACCAGTCCCAAAATACATTATGGACTTGCTCGAGGCCTCAAATCATATCAAACAATGCTAAAACCACGAATCGACCTCCAATCCAAGCTTTATGAACTTTAGAATTTCAAACTTCCACTTTCAATATTTAAACCTATCAAATCACGTCCGATTAACTTTAAATTTTGCACACAAGTCATATTCGATATTACAGACTTACTCCAACTTTCGGAATCGGATTCCGACCCCGATATCAAAAGGTCCACTTCTAGTCAAACTTCTCAAAAACCTTCAAATTTCTATCTTTAGCCAAATGACTCCAAAATGACCCACGGACCTCCGAATTCACTTCCGATCGCGCTCTCAGCTCCAGAATCACCATACGGAGCTACTCCTAGACTCGAAATTCCAAACGGACATTGATAACACTAAAATACACTTCGAGCCAAACTTATGAAATTTCTTCCAAAATACTAACTTCCACTATAGGCACCAAAACGCTCCCAGGTCATCCATAACCCGACACAGGTATACGCCCAAGTCCGAAATCATCATACGAATATGTTGGAACCTTCATATCCCGATTCCGAGATCATTTACTTAAAAATCCAACCCTAGTTAATTCTTATAACTTAAAGCTTCTGAAATGAGAATTCTCTTTCCAAATCAACTCCGAACTTTCCAAAATTCAATTTCGACCACGCGTACAAGTCATATTTCCTGAAATGAAGCTGCTCATGGCCTCAAACTGTTGAACGGTGCGCTAGAGCTCAAAACGATCGATCGGGTCATTACAACGACCTATAATGGATTTTGGGTCATGACAATATAGTTAATAATTTCTATCTCCTAAATAAAAGGTCGTTATAAGACTATTATGGAGGAGTACAGTTAGAGATTGCTATCAAATGATCAACGCGACCCCAAGGGAAGAAGCGCAGAAGATACGGTTAGATGTTTTCGGTGGTTTTAAAAAGAAGATAGCATACAGCCTTCAAGAGAGTTTATTTCGGCACTACAAGGCTGGATTGCTAGGTATAGGGACTTTCGCCCAGGGTAAGGCACTTGATAGGTCGACTCTTCGGCTATGGAGAAGTAGATCACAATGTTGTCAGCAGATCTTGAAGAGGCAAAGGTTAGAGAAGAAAAGAGAGATAAATAATGTGATAGCCTTCAAGGTCAGCTCATAAAGATGGACCAACAATTTAATGTCCTTGAAGGTCATTTGGCCAATGGTCTTGTTAGTGGTGCTTTCCCGATTCCCCAGTCTTGTGATTATTTCCCAAATGCAATCCTTCTCATTGTGATCCTTCGAATCATCCGACGATGAAGGTTTTAGCAATAGAGATGGAGATGATGTAGTAGAAACCACTAATTGAATGATATTTATATTATATTTGAAGTTTCAACTTGTGAAAAGTTTAGTTGTTGAAATTTTTTTGAAACTCTATAAATGTTGTTAATATAGTTTTGTTAGTTGTTATTGTTGTTGTTATTACTGTTATTGGTTGAATGGAAGCAATGTATTGCTGCCATTATAGTTTGTTATAGGTTGTTGGCAGATAATGCATTTGTAAAACGACAATGTTCTACCAAATTTTTACCCAAATAACCAACCGCATACCGACCAAAGCCGGTTGGAAATGTCAAAATTAAATTTCCAGAAACTTAACATTACCACCGATTTCGACCGATATAAGCAATAAATAATTTTTAGATTTTGAAATTATCGACCGAAATCTGTTAGAATTTAGGTTTTTAAATTTAATGTATTTTAGTAATTTCGACCGACTTCGAATGGAAACGTACAATTTCTAAAACATAAAAAATAAAATTTCAATCAATATCGATCGCGGATGTGAATAATAATTAAAAATTATTTTTCAGAATACCGACCAATTTCGATCGGTATTTTTAGTTTTTCAACATCTAGTGTCGATAATTTGGTCAAAGTGTGGATGGATTATTACCGATCGATTTTGGTCGGAATTTCCGACCGGCTTCGGTCACTAGACGTTAGCGACCACTCGTTTTTTGACGAATTGAGATCGGTCGAAAATCGGTCGGTATTCTTCAGATTCCGATCGATATTGATGGGTATTTCAGGACGCTTTTTTGAAAGTTTTCTAATAGTGTCTTGCAGAGTATAAAGGATTTTGTTAAAAGTTATCGTTATGTGTGCACTACAAATATAACCTTAGGTACATATCTAATATAAAGTCAATAATGAAGGCAATAAATTATTTAAACGGAACATATATTTGTGTATGTACATATTATCGTAAATTAAATTGTTCGTCAAAATTTTATAAAATTTTATTTTGTTTGATGGTATGAGTTGTTATATTACTCTAATATGGTTTCGGATAATTTCACCTCAAGAACTAGTTTATCGAGATTGACTTTCGCTCCAGCTATTGTCCATCTTTTTATTATGGTATTAGAGTCAAATACATTGCTATTCTTTGTTCATCCGATGTTAGACACTTAGGGATCGTTCGGTTGAAATATGATTTATATCGGTATAAATTATGCCGGTATAAGTTATATTGGGATAAGTTATGCTAAGATTGTTGTTTATTCATTGTTTGGTATATTCTATTAAGAATGACAATCGCATAATTTCTAAGAAGAAGGTATACGTTATACCGGTCCTAATTACCCCATCTTCTATAAGGTATAAGTTATCCCAAAGTGTTAAATTAACACCGGGATAACTTATACCTAGTTTTCTAACCAAATAAAGTATTAAAGCGGTATTAAATTTTTATACCACTTGTATACCTTTTTATACCTCATAACAAACGATCCCTTATATTATATTTATTTACTTTCCAAGTCATATGGAGGGGAGGGGAGGGGAGGAGAGATTAGAATCCTATATATGTTGGATAAAGGTATGTGTTTTTTATTAATCCTTTGGAATAAGCTTTGAGGCTGACAAACTCAAATTAGGGGATAAATGTGGGAAATCGATAAAAAGTGGACAAATAGTATTACTCGATTTCAAATGTATGCTACCTTATGTGTTGGGTAAATGTTTGCTTGAAAAAACTAATTATGAATAAAACTTTGATAATACAATTGTTAGAGTATCAGATAAAATAGTAAATCTAATGAAGCTGCGAGTAATTTAGGGTCCATATATATATTTCAAAAAATCAGCCTGTCAATCTTAGGTGGCATTTATGGATGACAAAAAAACAATTTGGACTTGTTTTTTTCCCATGTATTTGCAAAATAAAAACAGAAACATCCCTTTTATAAGTTTAAAGTTCTTGTCCCCTTTATTGTCCATTTCAATTTATTGCAATCTCACGATATAATTATTTAATTTATTGCAATCTCACGATATAATTATTTATTAAAACTCACGTTGACCCTCTTCACAATTTGATATCTAGGTGTAGGTACTGTCATTATCTTACATCTAAGGAATTGAATGAATCTATAATTACAGTAGCTAATCTGATTTAGAATATCGTCGTCCTATCAATTGAAAAATATCATTGTTGGGCTGCAATATATTCAGGTTTTTTTTTTAGAGAAAATGTCATTGTATAGTCGCTCTCAAAATAATATCCACAAAATATGTTTTTGTATATTTTTTATATATATACATTTTTGTATGGTATATACAAAAAATAATTAAATTTTAACATTTTCGCGACTATCGGATATAAATAGTTTCGATTACGGGCTAAAAGGGATCTTTGCCCAAATTAATTAAGCAATTAAAGGGAGAATTTCATAGACCTTCCTTCAGTTTTTCCTCGTTACACTGACCTCCCTTATGGTTTACGATACTGTGCTTAATTTTATTATTTTCAATTTTTTTTTTGTAACAATTATTTTAGTCTACTTTTCATTAGTTGAAAAAAATTATAATTTGACTGATTCTCCCTTCCTAACATTTTGCTCTTTTTATTAATTTATTTAATGAATATCTTCCTCAAACTAATGGTATATGTTTTTATTAAATAGTAGTGGTTGGGTTAGCACATGTGCACATCAACTAATCTACTGAGAAATTATTATCTTCCACCAACACAAATAATCTTAAATATATTGAAATAAATATATTTTCTTATCTCTCCTGAAATTTAAAATTTGATCTCCGATGGTTCAATGAATAAAATGCTAAAGTGGGCGCTTGGGCATAGGAATTGTGAACAATGTTTTAAAAGGTTGGGGCGTGAGGCGAGACGTTTCACTCTCACGAGGCAAGGCGTAAGCCCTGAGACATGGGGCATGAGTCCCAAGGATCTTTAGATTTTACTGATTTTAAAAATTTTAAGATAGTATGAAATAAAAAATAATTATAAAAATTACATAAAAATCACAAAATTATAACAAATAATCTATTTAAAATATTTATAAATTATAATTCAACTATGAATAATACGAAAAGTATCACATATATCATAATATGCAAATTAGTTGCAACATCGTTACAACTCAAATATCAATAGTAATGTATTCAATACGAAATATTATATTTATCTCTTAATTCATGAGTAATGGATCATGAAAGAATTTCGATATTATGTTTTGATATTTTTTATTAAAATACTTCTTTTATTTAATAGACTTTCTATTTGAAAGAGAATTTTTATAAAAATATAATTCATAATTTAAATATGATTCTCTAGCATCATTTATTTTTAAGTTTGAACAATTAAATAAAGTGACATATAATTTACCATACAATACCATGATAACTAATTAATTATAAATAGTTACTAGCTAATACTAAGCTATTAAATTAATAATTATTGTACGTGAAAAAAATATTTAGAAAAATAATTATAAAAATTATGGTCTATTATATAGTAAAGACATAACAAAAGTTAATAAATAAATACCTTTTAAATAAAAAATTTATTTAAAATTAACTATCATAGCAGTCTTAGTGGATAACGTACAATAATTTTTATTTTAATTATGACATAAATTACCCTCGACTTAATGATTTATGATTAAGAAAAAAGTAATTTTGAATAGTCAATGATTTATTAAGCAAATTTGAGAATTTACAAGTTTAGTTATATAGAAATTAGAAGTGCATAATGTTCTATTAGGCAAGCCCAGTACACTGGGTGTTGGGCGTATCCGGGGGGTAAGTCTGACGGAACTAACCTCGGGCGAGTCGCAATTCTGCTTTTTAAAACAGAGATTGTGAAATTCCAAAAAAGAGGGAAAGAAAATTTCAAGTAAAAATAATTTTGAAAATTTGAGTTGTGTTTGGACATGAATATAATTTGGAGTTGTTTTTAAATTTTTGTGAGTGACTTGAAGTGAATTTTGAAAATAATTTTTTGGAATCTTTCAAATTTCTGGAAGAAAAAAATCAAAATTCAACTACAAGTGAAATTTAAATCTCCATGGCCAAACATTGATTCTAAAAAAATTAAGAAAATTCGGAAAAAGTGAAAAAAAATTCTTGATATATTATCTGAAATGTTGATTTTTGTACATATTTTTGGTACTGTAAATGTCGTTAGAGTTTATTATTCAAGTTTTCTTTGACAATACAGGTACAAAACTGAATAAAAGTACTTAGATCTAGAATAATAAAGGCCAACTACATACACAGCCCATTAAACTTGATCCAATATTTCATTTTGGCACTCTAACTAACTCCTGTTCCATTTTGGCCCTCCAATTCCATTTTTTTTGTTCCACTTTAACACAAAAGCTCACTAGATTTAGTGTGTGATTTGCAACTCCCTTTAGGCGCGTGAGGGACCATTTTTCAGCCAAATTTCCATGGCCAAATACATACACAACACATTAAACTTGGCCCAATTTTTTATTTTGGCACTTTAACTCAGCCTTGTTCCATTTTGGCCCTCCAACCCCATTTCTTTTGTTCCACTTTGACACAAAAGCTGACTATTTTTCATACTCCCAACGTGGAGGCGGATCCAGAATTTAAATCATATGGATTTAATTTTAATGTTTTTAATATTGAACCCATTATATTTTTAAAGTTATGGGTTTATATCTATTTTTTTACAATTTTAATGAATTTTTACATAGAAATTTTTACTCCGCGTCGAAATTTATCGGTTCAGTTGAACCCGTAGTTATTACTGAAAATATATATATAAAAATATTTTTCCACGGGAGGGGGCAGAAGAAACGAAAAAATTATAATTTGAAATTACAAAAAAAAATACGGGTGGTGGAGGTAGCAGCTGGGTATTTGTCCCCGCTATATTTTTGCCTGGGATAAAAGTATGTCAAAGTGGAAGAAAAGAACCCATTATATTTTTAAATATTATGGGTTCATATCTATTTTTTTATATTTTTAATGAATTTTTACATACAATTTTTTACTCCGCATCGAAAGTTATGGGTTCATTTGAACACGTAGTTATTACTGAAAATATATTTCAAAAAAATATTTTTCCCGGGATGTGGGCAGAAAAAAGGAAAAAATAAAATAATTTGAAATTACCAAAAAAAAAGTTAAAAAAAATTGCGAGGGGGGCTGGCGGCAGTGGGATGGGGTGGGTATAACAGCTGGGTATTTGCACGATCTACATTTTTACCTGGGGGAAAAATTTTTGTGTTAAAGTGGAACAAAAAAAATGGAGTTGAAGGGTCAAAATGGAACAAGAGTTAGTTAGAGTGCCAAAATAAAATATAGGGCATAATTTAATGGATTGTGCATGTATTTGGCCAATAATAAAAGAAGGAAGTGGATCAAATTGTGCCAAATGGGCATATTAATGGCGAAAGAGATGGCAAATAAAGATGTGAAAATGTGGTTTGTCTATATCTGAAAGGGCTATTTATTATGTCCCAGACATGGAAAACGACCCACCCTAACTGCTACATCCAGCCCAATTATTTATTTTTCTGGCCTTATTTTCCTTAGGCTTTCCTTTTAGGGAAATTATTAGCTATGTCCATTTATAAGTAGTTCATTATAAAATTGACTAATTGATAAAATATTACTAATATTAGCCAAATTAGCCAATTAGTTATTTGTAGCAAAAAAAATATTAAATTTTTACTTAGTTTTGAGTGGGTGCTATTAGAATAGATTGGGCATAACTTAAGGAGCTTGAATCTAGGGCTGGGCATATATCGGGTAAAACCGATAACTCGAATCGTTAATTATTTATTGGGTTATCGATATCGGGTTATTGGGTTAACGGCTCGGTAACGGTTTAGAATTTTTTTGCTATTGGGTTATCGGTTTGTGCATCAGTATGCCAATTTTGTTAATGGGTTAACCGATAATCCAATAAGAATTAATAAACTTATGACTTTACCCTTAAGTATGTACAAATGCTAGGGGCTTCAGTTCATTCTCTCATATTCTTTCTCAACCCCACTCTTCAATTGCTTCATCTTCATTCTTCATAGACCTTACTAGTTACTCCTAGCCCAAGTCTTTAGTATACTATATGTGAATTATTCTACTTTTTTGCTTAACTCCAGTAAATTATCTTTTCTTTTTTGCTTAACTCTAGATTGAGTTATCTTATAGGGCAAACCGATAACCGAACCAATAATGATCGATAACCGATTAACCGATACCCGATAATCGATATCTTATCGGTTCTGTTATCGGTTTATCAAATTTGTAAACGATAACCGATATGCTAAACCGATAATATTCATAACCGAACCGATCCGACCGATGCCCACCCCTACTTGAATCTCAGTTTTGGGATGATTTGATGAAGTTTTGAGGTGGCTTGAATTGAAAATTCGAAGTAAAAACTGAACATGAAAAAAATAATATGTGTATCACGATGTGTATCACAATGTGTATCATTTGTGTATCACATATGTACCAATTTTTTATCACATGTATATCCATATATACATGTATGTGAGATACATGCGTGATACATGTGTCGCAGAAGACTTTTTTTAACTCGATTTAATTATGAATCTTGATACAAAACCAGTCCAAATCACCTCCAATCTTCCTCAAATTTTGTATATTGACTTATCTATATATTTTCTATGAATTTCAATTATGCCCATTGAAGAAGTTCCTTTTTTGTTTATATTTTTGGAATATTGTACATATTTTTTTATTTCATCACCTTATTTGCTACCTCATCTATGAAATTTTCTTTCCGTCTTGTATCTAGTATTGCTAATCACGCTTAAAAATATGGAAGATAATTTTTGTCACACCTCCTTTTGGCGCGCCCCTTTCGAGGGAGTGTATAAAGGAGTTTTTCCAATTTAAGTGACAATATTCGAAACGGAATTATTTTATTTATTTCAGAGTCGCCACTTGGAATAAATTAAGGTGTCCCAAGTCACCGATTTATTTAAATCCCGAATCGAGGAAATTTCGACTTTCCAAATGAAGTCTGCGAACCAGAAATTCTAAGTAAGGAATTCTGTTGACCCGAGGGAAGGTGTTAGG
>MU745883.1:5570-22317 GCA_026770625.1 Nicotiana glauca
TTTCACTGATGTGCAGACTCAATAAACATTATAAGAATAAACAGTTTGCCTTTTTCTTTTACCCAAAAGCTCTGCATCTGAAATAAATCTTCTGAATATTCTGGTTTAGATCCAATTTCAAAAGAATGTAAAGATGTCTTGACTGATTTAGATACACCTAAATGTTATTATATACTCCCTCCGTTTCAATTTATGTGAACCCATTTGTCTGGACACGGGGTTTAAGAAAAGAGAGAAGACTTTTGAACTTGTGGTATAAAATGACACACAAATATTTTGTGTGGCTATAAATCATTGCATAAAGGTAAATTGTTTCCAAATAAGGAAAGAGGACATTCTTTTTGGCACGGACCAAAAAGGAAATAAGTTCACATAAATTGAAACGGAGGGAGTATATGCTTGAGAATTCTTGCAAAAGAATATAATGTCGACATGTCCACAATATTTCTCGTCAAGTATATGTCTCAACATATTCCTTCTGAAAAATATGTCGACATGTTTATCATTTATTTGCAGCAGAATAACAATAACAACAACAAATTCAGTATAACCCCATAAGTGGGAAGGATAATATGTACGCAGACCTTACCTTATACCTTATAAAGATAGCAACAAAATAGTTTAGCTAAATAATTCAATCTCTAGTTTTAGACCAACATAACGAGATGCTATAGTTTTGTGTCGTTGATGTGCAGACTCAATCAACATTATAAGATATGCTGTAATTAAGAAGGCAAAATGGTCTCGTGGCCATTTAAACTTATACCCGTTTGTAAAGCCGATACATAAAGTTACAGTTTTTCCATTTGAACAATCCAACTTGACAGAATGAGTATTAATAAATACATCGAGTAGAGCGTATATATCAATTGCCATGACATGTACAACACGTCATATGTTAGATTATTTATTACTTGACATGTGGTATTTGTGAGTCCCATTTTCAAACACTAAATCAACAAAAAAGAAGTCATAAATTAAAAACAGAAAAAAGAAAATGAGGAAAAACAACTGACATTTCCTTCTTTTACGTTTACCCACCTCCCTTTCTTACCATATTATTATTCTTTCTTCTCCTTTCTCTTTTTCCTTTCTGTTATTTCTCTCTTATTTTCAATCAATTTCACAACTCCACTATGGTCATGATTAGACCAGAAAAAATTAAATTTTGAAATTTCAGAAATTCAATAGGATTCCATTATATTGTTTAATTTGAAAGAGTGGAGGCCACTGAATAACATTGCAAATATCTACCCCTTTTTTGCTAATATTTTGGCAAAGAGATTCGATGATAGGGTTTTCTTCAGGCCACCGGTGATTTAGAGTGGTGAGTACTTTTGACCACCATAACACTTAAATGGCTGCCACCCCACTTCGCAGGCAAACAATCATAATCCCATCTTTTCTAAAACTTTAAAATCGTAAGATATAAGTAAAAATGCACAATCTTCATATCGAATTTTGGCCGAAATGAAACTTTCTAATGTTCTCTCACTACTAGTAAAACATCAATTTGTAACCGAATTTTGCGACTGAAAATGAAGTAGTTGCTAATGGGACTAATTTTGCGACTGCGGTAGTCGGAAAGGAATTGAATTTTTATTACTTATTTTTGTTTTTAAAAAATGACTATTATTTCGACCAAAGCAGTGGGAAAACACCGCGCCAATTTCCCGCCTTCACTTTTGCGACCGATTGGGTCACACATTAAAAAGTCAAATATTTCTGTTGACCCACTATGCGACTGTGTCCGTCGCAAATTAAAATAAAAATAAAAAAACAAAATTTTTGCGGTTTGCGACTACGGTGGTCTATAACATTAATCTAATATTCCGCACCCAAACCCTATTTCCCCTATTTCCTCTATCTTTCTCTGCTCGCCAATAACCCCCCTCTCTCTGCTCGACACCGATAACCCCTCTCTTCCCAAATTTTTGAAGGTAAATCACTAATTACTCAGCTTTGTCTCTTTCTTCTCATACTGTAAGTGTTTTTTCCCCTTTTCTGTTTAATTTTTTCGTTCATCTGAAAGCTCAAATCGAATTTCTTCCAGTTTGCTCAAATCGTTGCCCTGTTCCGTCAATCCCAGCACCGTCTACTTCGATCCAGTTCTATAGTGAAATAGTTGACACACGAGTTTTCTCATTTTTCCTATACCTTTTGGTTTGCAGATTGCTGTTTTTCCCTAGGGTGGTAAGCGTGCCTTTTATGTGTAAATTTTCTTAAAAAGTAAATCTAATGTTGTTGATTCTATCTATTGATCTATGCTTATTTATGAAATTATTTGCTGCAATTTGTGTGATTTCGTCTTGGGACTGCTTTTTTTTTGGTAGTGATATATTGTTAAGCTGGAGATTTTACGTTTTGATTGTTGATTTGGAAGGAACGAGTGTTTTGCTGATAGGATTTGTGATGCTTTGACTTAGTTCTTGTCTTTTCCTTGAACTTGAGTTAGATTGGACTCTTAGAAAGAGTTGTGGGGTGAAGACTTCAATTTAGATGTTTATGTTTATCTGTTAGATAAGCTGGATTTAGTTTAGAGTTGTACCTGTTCCTGTTAAATCCCTTAACAGTACCCTTAGGGTAGGGTCATTTCATTCACGAACAAGATATGTACATATTATAGTAATAAGAATGTACTACCATTGTTCCATTTTATATGATACTCTTTTCTTTTTAGTTTGTTCCAAAAAGATTGACACTTTTGTATAATTGGAAACACTTTAACTTTAAAATTCCAAAATGAGATACCTTTCTGAACCCTTCTTGCAATTGTTACAAAGTATTTCTGTATAATTATCCAGAATCATGTAGAGAGTATATGAAAAATAATAACCAATCAAGGTATTAAACAGTTCAAGTTTTGATACAATGATTGTTCTTTTTACATCTCAAATAAACGCCCCTAACGACCACATCTGGAGAATTTGGTTAATTCAATTCGTAAAAGTGTGTGCAATTGATTGCGCGATAGCTGGAAGAAAAGCTTAAGTAGAGTCCACTTAGGTGGAGAAAAAACAAATTCAAACAGCAAGGCTCATTTTGAATTTCAATTTTTTCTTTTTGATGTAGCTCTATCTACGCCGTGACATAAATGTCACAATTTTAACTCTGCAAATGTAGTATCTTGGCATAAAGTATTACTGTATTTGATGCATAAGTTGTTCTCGTCATCTGTTAGTTTAGGATAAATGTAAGATGCGTTTCTTTATTCCATGATTTATATATCTGTTTTTGCAGGAAAAGGAAAAAGGGAGACTTGTGACTTATGTTGAGGTATTTGAGGACAAGCATTTGAAAAAGAAAAAGGATGGGACAAGAGAATGAGTCGAACCGCGTGCTGCGAGGGTATATGTAAGATCCTTCTATTTCCTTCAAAAGTGTAAATTTACACTATCAGTGTAGCAAAAACAACTACAACCCAGTAAAATCCCACATACTGGGTTCTCGGGAGGATAATGTATACGCAGAGTGGTGAGTACTTTTGACCACCATAAAACTTAAATGGCTCCCACCCCACTTCGCTGGCAACCAATCATAATCCCATCTTTTCTAAAACTCCAAAAACGTAAGATATATGTAAAAATACACAATCTTCATATCGAATTTTGGCTGGAATTAAACTTTCTAATGTTCTCTTTCCTTGCTTAAGTTGAAGAGAAGAAAGAGAGCGGAAATGAGAACTGACAGGCTAGGGGTCGTTTTTTACCTTTCCTTTTTTATTTTTAAAATTTTTTTCCTATTGATTATAGTATTTTCGTTAATCAAACTATTGCATTCACGCGCATTTTCTGCGTGATTGATACGCATTTTGTTCTCATCACCTATGTTACGGCTACATAAGCATAGTCAATAGCCAAAATGGTTTATTAGCACTCATTCTGTCAAGTTGGAGCGTTCAAATGGAAAAACTGCAAGTTTATGTATCGGTTTTACAAACGGGTACAAGTTTAAGTGGCCACGAGGTCATTACGCCAATGAAGAATAAATAGTTTGCTTTTTCGTTTCCCAATAGCTGTGCATCTCTGGAATAAATCTTACTATGAATATTCTGTTTTAGATCTAATATTTCAGACGAATGCAATGATGTCTTGACTCATATATTAAGTTGCACTTTTGTTAAAGAGACAATTAAGTAAATATAGTGTGCTCTCTCTAACAGATTAAGCATTTAGATGGGATAATCAAACACTTCGACATGATATCATCGTAGGCCGAGCTCCTGAGTTTGAGAAAATGAATTTCCACGTGCTTGGCCAATAAAAATATAAATGAATCTTTCACGTGAGGAAGCTAGCGTATCGAAAAGACAATTAAGTAAATAAAGTAGGCTCTTTCTAATAGCTTAAGCTCTTAGATTAAATGGATACGCACTTCAACAACTTCACTTAAGGATTCATGCAGAGGAATAATGTCGTCATGTGCACCATATTTCGATATATTCCTTCTACCCTAAAACCAGACTACTCTTTCAAGATTTCTGTACAAATTTTCATATGCGAAGAGACAATATGCTGCAGCTGATGATATGTTCTTTTAACTGATTTTGATGTTTTACTGAAATTCCATGCCATATCCCCCCATACAAAAAGTAAGAGAGTAAGAGAGTAAGAGAGAGAGTGTATTCTAAATTTAATTCTCAACTACTAATTAAATTTACAAGACAAAAAGAACTGCATCTTCCGACTATGGGAATTACAACGGTATGTGCGAAGTAATAGAGCAAGAATTTTTACTAACAGAAGTCTAAATATAAAGAAGAACAAACACACAAAAAATTAACGTATAGCACATATACATAACAAAAAAGTTACCAAACTATACAATATAATTTTCCTGCAAAAAAAATACTTATTGACACCTGTTGTTGGACAGAGTGTGGCTATGCCATTATAAATGTATGTGTGTATCATCTTGTACCTTCTTCGTCTCATTTAATGGAAGGACTTTAGAGTTAGTAGGTCAAATTAAAGTATTTAATTTTTGTGTGAATTTGGGCACAATTCTTTTTTTTTTTTTAAAATAAAAAGTTTAAAGTTTCGAAAACTACGTGAATGCCACTATAAGCCGACATAATTGGTAATTTAAATATAATACCGTCACATAAAATGAAATATATGGAATATGTTGACTAGTTTGTCTATGTCGCATGACCTTCTGAGCTCAATGATTTAAATTAGAGGAGTAAGAATTTAATTTATGAATTCTGAACTTGTAACTTTATCCTTAGCTCGTTTTAGTTATTGGGCTCACAATTATTTATATATAATAATTCCCCTAATACAAATACATAATGTAAACAAAAGTTACTGAGTTCACCAGAACCGTACCAAATAACTCCACCCTGTGACAATGATGAAGAGAAGACAAAAAAAATTTGAGGTCTAATACTAAATTATTCGCTTAATTTTGATTCTATTTGCACCAAAATGGAGAATAATCTTTAACACTCCTCATATAAATGCATGTAAAGTGAAATTTTGAATGTGTGGCGGCCCCAAAGGTAGCTTAATGTAGCCAAGCAAATGGCTTTGGCACATTCTCAGGTATATTACATATTTCCTAACATGCCAATACCTCTGTCAAACCTAGTCCAAAATTGCTATTCCCCTTATATAAGTAAATGGTTTCCTCACCTATTCAGACTACAACAACAATTCTTCATATCATATATACAAATTAAGAAACATATACAACATCCAATATCATATTTCAGTATTTCCATAGTCCAATAACTAAGAGTTATATATAATGCCTGGTATTTTCAAGATTATTGGATTCGAGAAGAGAAGGTCTCTGTGTTCAGATAGAGACGATGGATACGATTATGTTCCAGCAGCATGCTTAGAAGGAGGTGGCGACGATGATGATGCAAACTATGACTATGCTCCTGCAGTGCCATTGGAAGGCGATGACGATGACGATGGAGACTATGACTATGCTCCAGCAGCATCCTTGGAAGGCAATGATGATGATGATGATGATGGCGACTATGATTATGCCCCAGCTGCATGAATTCATTGGAGATTCTTGGCAATGGCAGATCTAGAATAGGCGTAGTGTGTTTGGTCAAACTCATTGCCTCTAATCCTAGTCTTCTTTTTTGAAATATATAGGTTTATATAATATATTGGTTGACAAATTTTGCGGCTGAGTTCTACACCAAGGTGTTAGGGACTCTGAGATCACTTGCTTATTAGATGTATCTTTTTCTTGACAATATTATTTTGAATAACTTATTCAGAAAAGTGAAATGGATTATATTTTTAAATGTAGTCTCACTTGATGATGCGATCTTATTCAAAATCTTTAATTGGTCACAATATAATTAATTACGATCTCAGATGATTTGATTCTGATTGCTAGAGCAAACAACAAAAACTGCAATACCATCATAAATACACTTATAGTGATTTTAATTTTGAAAAATAGGAGTTGAAGTTCTATGCATTGGCGATTTGGCGTATAAAAAATATTTATAAAATTACATTACTTAATAGATAATGATATAAATAACCATTAATATATTGCTAATGAGGTAAACGTGATAAATTATCACATAATAAAAATCATTGTTTCTTTCCCAAAGAATCATAAAGAATAAGACCTATCTTTGGAAGAAGAGTCTTCTCTTTTAAATACATTACAAAAAGTTGGGACTACTAACATCTCTCAAATACAAGAAGGTTAAACAACTTATATATTTGGAAAAGCATCTGCAGGTATAGAAAAAATTGTATTCCAAGGGACAAAATGGCCATAGGCAGAGGCAAAAATATTAATCCCTGGCATGATAATTGGAAAGAAGAAGCATTATAATTGGCCCCTAAATTTTGGTAAAGAAGAACTCAAAGGTATGTCACATTGTTAAACCAGAAAATTCATCTATTGATCTCGTTGAAAATTTTAAAAAAAGAAAAGAAAAAGGTCCAAATATATCCTTAATGTACGTTCACGATTTGTCTAATATTTCCCTCTGTTTATGTTTTTCACCGTGAAAAATATATACATTTAATTTAGTTGATATGGTGAAAGCCACTACGCAGTAGTATATATTAATTTGAACTTTTTAAATTGATTAATGATATAAATGGACATTTTCAATTGCGTAGAGGTATATTCAAATTAGAGAAAATACATAAATTGCCCATCAAACTTGTTCGAAAAAATCATTTACACACCGTAATTTTACGGGCGACCTATGTCCCCCATATTCTTGTTTGGGGTGAATTTAATACCACATTGGTAACACTTAGTCAGTCTTGTGGTGGGATGTGTAGTACACGCGCGCCACGTGTCAATATCTGCTTTATTTATTTTTTTCACTTATTTAATTATTTTGTTTTGAGGGACTGTTTTGTCCTTTCACCCCTATTAAAAAACGAAAAATATTTTGTTAAAAAATAAAAATAAAAAATATTTTTTCCTATTTTTACAAATTTGTTTTTTTAGTTTTTACAAAATAAAATTATTTTAAAAAACTGAAAAAATAAAAATAATATTTTTCAAAAACAAAAATATTTTGTTGAAAATAATTTTTTCAGTTTTTAAAAAACAAATATATTTTGTTAAAAAACGGTTTTTTTTTCTGTTTTTACAAAAAAAAAATTAGTTTTTACAAGTTTGTTTTTCCAGTTTTTACAAAAAAAATCTTTAAAAAACTGAAAAAATGAAAGAAAAAAAATATTTTTCAAAAGCGAAAATAATTTGTTGAAAATATTTTTTTCAGTTTTTAAAAAACGAAAATATTTTATTAAAAAATGAAAAAAAATTCTGTTTTTACAAAAAAAATTCAGTTTTTACAAAAAAAATATTTTGTTAAAAAAAACGATTTTTGCACACGAGTTTGGGAGAGTGAAGTTACTGCCATTGCCACGTCACCATTAAGGGTGGTCTTATATTCACCCCAAACAAGAATAGGGGGGACATAGATCGCCCATAAAGTTAAAGTGTGTAAATGATTTTTCCGGACAAGTTTGATGGGTATTTTATGTATTTTCTCTTCAAATTATTATAGTTGAATAACTCTTATCATAAGATGTTGCAGAAGAATAGTTTGCTTTCTCTTGATCCAAAAGCGCTAGCTGCATCTGGAATAACTCGTATGAGTATTTTGTTTTATGTACTATATGAGAACTCATGCTCATAAAGAAATGTCGACATTTCACAATATTTCACAGTATTCTAAAGACATATTCTTTTCTGCAGTGTAACCCTGTCTAGGTGGCATGCCAACTAAGCATCCACGTAGATTATTCTCACGATCCCAAATCCCGGTCGTGATGGCGCCCAACACACTGCTAAGCCAGCCCGAGCAATTTACCAACCTAATCGATCAGGTGTCACAAACATGTGGAAACCCAAGTGGAAATACTACAACACAGCCCAATCGATCAGGTATCACAAGTCTGAGCATCTAATACACGAGTGTCAACCTACTACATATTTTTCTAAAGAAAATGCGGAATAAAACAATAAGATAGATGGGAAGATCAAGACTGCGAACGCCATGCAGCTACCTTAATGCTCTCGGATACGATGCTCGACAGAGATAGTCTCACTCAGCCTCAGTAGGTACACCTATATCTGCACACGAGGTGCAGGGAGTAAATTGAGTACTTCCAACCCAGAGAGTAATAAACATAAATAAAGGCTTAGAGTAAGAAATCCTAAATAGGCACAAGATAAACTATAATCACAGCAGTTCACCAGGTAACATCAATTAAGATAACCAACGAAATAAATAATGATGCAACAGAGAAATAAATAATGACAGTCAAATATGCAATGCAACCCATAAACAAGTACTCTCTAGTACCCACTGCGGCGTGTAGCCCAAGCCATCCATTTATTTATCGTTGACGGCGCTCACTGGGGGTGTGTACAGACTATGGAGGGGCTCCTACAGCCCAAGCACAATATCAAGCCATCTCGTGGCATTAAATCTAGGCCCTCGACCTCATATCAATATCAATATAATACCGCTACGGCGCGCAGCCCGATCCTATAAATATAATACCGCTACGGCGTGCAGCCCTATCCCATAATCAGTCCAAAATTACATAAGCCTCTCGGCACAATAGCAAATAAATTATTCAGCCCAAACTTCATTAGAAATATTATTTAAGTCCCAAGTTGTGAGAAAAATGGCTGAGTTTGCAAAACAGTATTAAATACTAGGACTGAGTTCAATTTTTCTGTACACATGGTAAGAAACCAGTAAAACAATCCCTGAAGGATTCAAACAGTTGGCACGAATCCCAATTATGATAATTAATCCATTTGTTAGGATGTCAATTCAACTCCAAGCAATTAAGCGGGACGGACCAAGTCACAATCCCCAATGGTGCTCTACCACACGCCCATTATCCGGCGTGCAAGTCACCTCAATATAGCACTATGATGTGCAAATTCGGGATTTCAAACCCTCAACATAGCATTTACATCTATTACTAACCTCAAAGCGGCTATTTATTTAATTCGCGACGCCTTTGCCCTTTGAATTGATCTCCACGTGCATCGAATCTATCAAAATAAGAACGAATACGTCACAATGCGTTATGGAAACAAAGCCCATTCAAAAGAATAAAAAAATATCAAGATTCTCGAAATTAGCAAAAACCCGAGCCCCGGGCCCACGTACCAAAATTCAAAAAATTTTACATCAACGTGTTCCTTATCTCCCCACGAGTCTAACGATACCAAATTTAACAATTTCCTATATCGTTTCGACCTTCAAATCCTAAATTATATCCGAGAGGATTTCTAAGTTTTTCTCCCTTAAATTCACGGATTAACGATAAAACTGTCAATATATTCGAGTAATATAACCAAAATTGAGTCAAGAACACTTACCCCGTTGTTCTCTATGAAAATCTATCCAAAAGTCGCCCTATCCGAGCTCCAAATCGCAAAAATGGAAAATGGGTTCGAAGTCCCGTTTCCAAAACTTGACATTCTATCTGGTACTATTCACGTCATTGTTCACGGGCACTATTCACTGGGTACTGTTCACGGGGTATTATTTCTGCAATTTTTGCATTTTTCCTAAGTCCGAAATCACTCCGAGACACCTCCGAAACACTCTGGAGCCCTCGGGGCTCCTAACCAAACACATACACGAACTCAACAACATCCTACGAACTTAACCGTGCGATCAAATCGCCAAAATAACGTCATATACCACGAATTAAGCTTTAAAATCCAAGAATTCTTTCAAATTTCATAAAACATCAAATTTTCTATTTTGAGTCTGAAACACGTCAAACGAAGTCCGTTTTCAACCAAACTTTACATAAAGTGCTTAAACTATATATAAGACTTGTACCGGGCGCCGGAACCAAAATACGGGCCCTATACCATCACTTTCTAATCAAATTTCATATCCATTTTCCTTAAATGTTTTCATAAAATAATTTTACTCAAAAATTCATTTCTAGGGCATGGGACCTTGGAATTCGATGATTCTTGTTCATATGAGTCACAAATAATAATACAAACATAGACCTTCAATCAAAACTCAATTCGGAGCTCGTTTGCTAAGTGAGATATTCATTTCGCTCGTTAAACAATTAACACATGTTTCGCGTCAAAAACCCAATCGCGACTTGATGAAATTAAACCAAACTTTCCAGATCAGTCCTATAATTCATTATCAAAATTCCAAAAGTCTCGAAATCAAATTTCAATCTCTAGAACTAAAAATGGACCTTTGAATCATTACATGCTTATGCTCAAAACGCCAAAAATCTTCCAAAAACTCTTCCAAAACTTATCCGAGCCTCATGGGACCCCGACCAAACATGCCAACATAATTCATAACATCATTCAAACCTGTTCCAATCATCAAAATACCTCAAACAACATCAAATTACCCAAAACTCATCGAATTCAAGCCTAAGTTTCTAAAAACTTCTGAAATAAACTTTCGAATAAAAACCCGACCAAACGATGTCCGAATGACCTGAAATTTTGCACACACATCCCAAATGACACAATGAAGCTACAGTAACTCTCGGAATTTTATTCTGACTCCCGGATCAAAATCTCACCTATCAACCGGAAATCGCCAAAATACTAACTTCGCCAATTCAAGCCTAATTCAAGCCAAATTCTACATCGCAAATTCCGATCACACTCCTAAGTCACAAATCATCTCCCGGAGCTAACCGAACCATCAAAATTCACATCTGAGCCCTCTAACTCATAAGTCAATATCCGATTGACTTTTCCAACTTAAGCCTTCTTAAAAGAGACTAGGTGTCTCATTTCATATCAAAACCATTCCAAATCAACCTGATTACACAAGATACGGATAATGAAGCATAGAGAAGCTGAAAATGGGGAAAACGGGGCGGTAACTCATGAGACGACGGGTCGGGTCGTCACATCCTCCCCAACTTAAACAAACGCTCATCCTCGAGCGTATCCAGAGTTGTCATAGAAGCCAACCAAAAGCTGAATGACCTTATCAAGCATAAACTCGGGGGTGATCCCACGTCACCCTATCTCACATGGGTCTGATAACATGCTTTAACTAAAATCACACAATCCAGTCTAGCCCATAAATCATAGAACCATATTTCACTTTTCGGAATCATACACAAGATCAGAACCTCACACCTATATTCAGAATAACTCTGAACCATCTGTAATAGACCATGCCTGCAACCTCGGGTGCAATTATATGATATACCAATAACTTAAACACATGCAGCGATAACTTCCATTCACAACAGCTACCCACAACAACCAAATACCGATAGAAATATCTTATTAGCCAAGGTCTCACTCCAACACTTACATATACTGCCAACGGTAATTGAAACACGCAATAAACCCTAATCATTGCTCAGATCAATCATTCATGAGGCCATTTCTCCTCTGGCAGTTACTATAACAAATTTTTGAACCGAACCTCGATAGTTACCCATCAAACATGCTAAAATCAAATCCGTTCGTATTCATTAATGACCCCAATGATCACATCGAACCCAACATACCACTCTGGTGATATGACACATCAATACAGGCCTAAGCCACAACTTGCATAATACACGCACCAATAAGAAACGATCCGAACATACTCGAATCATTAAAATGACTCAACTGAGAGAGTTATACCTCAAACTCACCAGTACTGCCACAACACAAGGCTGAGACCCTGTCTCACATCCAAAATCCAACATACCAGCAAACAAAGATCCACTCGAGCCTCCAAATCCTGATTGCCGCTAAACGGTGCCGATACCCACGATCCACAACAACAACCTAGCATGTACATGAGAACTCCCAGTCTCCAACTCCATATGGCACACAAATCATCATACCTGATCCCTGTTTCCACCGTGCGAATACATGCACACCTTTAATACCCAATTATCCCACAATAAATACTCTAAAATTTCCATGTGCCATACAAGCAACTCGAATATCAGCAGTTGATCCAGCCTTAAAGTGTCGCAATACAATTGAAGTGCCATCAACTTAATCACATTGGCCTTTTTCTGAAACATATACCCTCTACAAATTACTATGATTAGAAATACAATTTCCTTAATCATCTGAAGATTATTCACCCTAATCATCTGAAGCTCATTTCTTTAATCACCTAAAGCTGCCCGTACCGCCTAAGAATGTTATGAATTTCCATACAGAGCTGAACCATAACATTACACACGCAAATCTCAATCCTTCACAACATATCACATATACCATATCATCCTAAGGTAACATGACGACTTCACCTCCCTTCCGAACCATGAAGGTTTAACGTACTCAAGTAGTCAAGAACTTCCATTTATCTCATCTAGAAGAAAAATCATTACACATACCATGCTCTACATGACATGCATAGGTCTTGTTCAAATTCTTACAATACCGACACGACGGATGAGATCTGTATAAATTCATAACACTGCCTAATCAACAATTCATTGGGTCTATACTTCTGGCAAGAACTATCACCTCATTCTGAACCAAATAATGGTCTTAGCCCCTTAATTTACTTCATATGCTCAGATTGCACTGAGCTCGAATTCAATGATATCATCTCACCCAGTACGAACCGCTCAGGCAATAAGCCACCACAGACATAATCAAAAGTCGCATATGATGCCCCAATATGCCAATAGGCTACCAATTCGAACGCGATACAAAAAAAAAAGAAAACGAACTCTAGAAGGAATTACCAATCCCACACACTAATACGGACTTTCCCTAGAAAAGAGGAAGCAAGGCATACAAAATAGCATATAGAAAACTATACTCAACATCACACTGTTGCGACGTGCAACTCGATCCAGATAACATACCCATGGCGGCGTGCCACCCGATCCGCACATAAGGAGATGCACATCGAGCCAAATTTTCTAATTACAACAAAATACCGAGTATCGGTCGTAAGCATGCTAAGTGGATAATAATATCTCTGAGGGACATATAGCGTTACAAGCTATAAAACTCAAGTACAACTGAGGTGCGATATACAATCTGAATTTCAACAGCCAAGATGCTCATATAACGTCATTCCTACGCGGATTCTCAACACATAGCAACTTCTCAAGCCGTCTCACAACTCACATGGCGCAATGCATCACTACGTGAGATATCTGACAATGAAGCATCAACCTAACTACTCCTCCATGAGGATCGCGTTACTAAAATGCACACGTCTGGCCTGATATATAGCCATTATTCACATTAAGTCCATCCACCGACTTCAAGCTGATTCTGATCACAATGAACTAGTCCGACAACCTTTCAAGGGTCCATAATAACTCCCTTTTTCTCATAACACACAAGAACAACCATCAAAATCGGAGTAATCCTCCCTAGTTCACCACCCAATAGGCCAAGTGCCCTCCAGGCATGAATTCCTCAATTTAACGACACCGTCACAACCTTCATACTTGGTTTACATCTTTAATCAATCAAGTGACTACATGCCATACTTATATAATCTTCCCATGGGACACACTCCCATAACCTACCACAACAATATCTGGGGCGTACCTCCAGATCACCGGTCGCACTAACGTTGAAAACCGGTCAAAAATCATTAACCAGGACGCAAAGCCCTTTTTGCGAAACACCGATCTCAGGTGACGTTGAAGACAATACCAACTGACCTTAAACATCGACACTTCTTTCCTGCTCATCCGAGCTCATGACATCCTTGTCAAAATTTTCCTTCACTCGTGCCATTCTCGGCCTAATTTCCACAACCAGAACTGATTTGCCAGCATGCCTCATATTAGAATAGCATATAACCATACAATAAACTTAATCAATAGCAAACTCCCCAACCTGGCTCAAAGCCATAGATCAAAACGCACGCAATAAATCATAACGCATAAACTCTATTATTGCCGTAATACCATAGTGAGATTGAACTCGCTCCTTCATAAGCTTGTGGAAACACAAATCATCTGGAATTTTAACTCTTTTGCAATTCTTGCATTCACTCACACAACAGTTAAGCCCACTCTCTAGGCGGCCCAATTTAGATTTCAATGCATATTCTTCACTTGTAAATGAGATCTTCTAATAGACTACATAAGGGCCACACCACCTTAGAATACTCCATAGGAGATAATCCACTTGCTTTGCCTCCAATTAACATTTTGTATACCTTCCACTGTCATACACATTACACAGTCACTTAATCTTCCTGAGTCGTAACTCATACCTTAACATGAAATTTACTTCACTCCAAATAGGAGACATGAAAAGATTCTTCACGCGCCCATAACTCCGGGGCACACATCTAATCACAATGAAAATCAAACACCTAATAGTTCATCTATCATCCTGCAGCCCTTCTTTGTCACTTCCAAGTCATATAGATACATCTCGCAGTACTAACATACTCATCACATAGCTATCCAACCATCATTCCCACTAATAGGGACAATACCGAACATATAAGTTCAAAACACTTGCTCACACAATCAGCACCTCGGTGCTCAAGCCATGTGCAAAGATCCGGCCTCGAGTCCTCTATACTGGCCTAACATCAAAATCACAGAGATAACGTCTCGCCGTTCGATCGGGGAATCACAATCCATCGAGGCACCTTTGATACTGAGCGCTCGTTCGCGCGTACGAATGCGTGGAAGGAATTCAAAGTGTTATATTTCAAGCTGAATCAAGGACACACGATAAGAATTCAAGAATGTGAAGTTTCCTAAAGGTTTTTGCAGCCTCTCGAGGATAAATACAGACGTCTCCGTACCGATCCGCGAGACTCTACTAAACCGGCTCATGACTCACGAGACCAAGTAACCTAGGCTCTGATACCAACTTTTCACGACCCCAAATCCCGGTCGTGATGGCGCCCAACACACTGCTAGGCAAGCCCGACCAATTTACCAACCTTAACTATTTTTATGTAATTCATGATTCAATTAATACAATTAATTACTAAGTCATAACACTGAAAGTCTGAAATGTATATAAACATGCGGAAAACCCAAGTGGAAATACTACTACACAGCCCAATCGATCAGGTGTCATAAGTCTGAGCCTCTAATACACGAGTGTCAACCTATTACATATTTTTCTAAAGAAAATTCGGAATAAAACAATAAGATAGACGGGAAGATCAGGACTGCGAACACCATGCAGCTACCTTAACGCTCCCGGATACGATGCTCGACAGAGATAGTCTCACTCAGCCTCAGTAGGTACACCTATATCTGCACACGAGGTGCAGGGAGTAAAGTGAGTACTTCCAACCCAGAGAGTAATAAACATAAATAAAGGTTGAGAGTAAGAAATTCTAAATAGGCACAAGATAAGCTATAATCACACCAGTTCACCAAGTAACATCAATTAAGATAACCAACGAAATTAATAATGCTACAACAGATAAATAAATAATGACAGTCAAATATGCAATGCAACACATAAACCAGTACTCTCTAGTACCCACTGCGGCGTGCAGCCCCGGCCATCCATTTATTTATCGTCGACAACGCTCATTGGGGGTGTGTACAGACTACGGAGGGGCTCCTACAGCCCAAGCGCAATATCAAGCCATCTCGTGGGATTAAATCTAGGCCCTCGGCCTCATATCAATATCAATATAATACCGCTACTGCGCGCAGCCCGATCCCATAAATATAATACCGCTGCGGCGTGCAGCTCGATCCCATAATCAGTCGAAAATCACATAAGCCTCTCGGCACAATATCAAATAAATTATTCAACCCAAACTTCATTAGAAATATTATTTAAGTCCCAAGTTTTGAGAAAAGTGGCTGAGTTTCCAAAACAATATTAAATACTAGGACTGAGTTCAATTTTTCTGTACACATGTGATGACGTCCAAATCGACTGCTAAACAGCAATAGACACGGCCGCAACAATATAATTTACCCAACTATGAGTCGGGGTCGAATCCCACAGAGAACAATGCAGGCGATTAGGCATGTAAGAAAATTATCGCTAGTTGCGCAATGCCAAACACTAAGAATTTTATTGAAAAAGTGTTTATACCTAAATGCGGAATTGTAAACTAACCTAGAAAGCAAGTAAAATGATCAATGGCTACAAGTATGGTTGCTTCGGGAATTACACTCAAGTAACGATCCAATGTATTGCACGATTTAACTATCCTTTTCATATAATTCACTCATGATTGTTAATTAGTCGATAAATGCTCTCATAGCCTTCTCCCGAAGTACTACTCACCTATTCTCAATAGATCAACATCTATATTCCTATGAAATCAATCTATTAAGAA